>PVKM010006591.1:0-43818 GCA_004027735.1 Carollia perspicillata | reverse complement strand
TGGCATGGGCCCAGCTCCCACTCGGAGATGCACAGGACTCATGCCCACAGATAGGTTCCCCCGTGGGGAATCAGGCCTGCAATATGCCTAGGCCACTTGGAGTCTTGCTTTTTGCTAAAAAACTCCCTCACCTGGGTTTGTGGCAAACATTTACTACAAAATAACTTCCTAAAATCCATGCTAAACCTTCCCAGGACCAGTGACACTGGTCCAACCACTTTTGCCCTTTTCATTTGCAAATATCCCTCTTCTGTGATGTGATTAGCAGCATTGGCTCCTTTGTTTGCTGTAAAAGGTAACCACCTAAAGCAACCTGTGCATAGTAAATGAGGAGCATTGTGTAATGTGCTGAGAAACCCAATAAAGGCCTGTCATGGCCGAGGCCACAGCTTTTGCTCCCCTTGAGAGAAAAGCCATGCTGTTTCTTTTCCTCCACCGGACTTGGTAGTTCTGTGAATGTTTCATTTCATCCATTAAATGACACAGACACTGCAGGCTGGTGTCCGCATCAGGAAGCTATATTAAACTTCAGACAATAAAGAAACATATACACATATCTTGCAACATTCTTTGACCTGCATTTACATGCTGCCCCTTACTTTATTGCACATGGATATTTAAAAGTACTTTCTATATTTTATTGACAATAAGATGACATTGATTGTTAACACATCAATGAATATTTTATGAGTCACCATGAAAGAAACATAGATGACCAATTAAGTTATAATATAATGCTTGCTTATCATCGACTCTAAGATATAATTTGATTTCAGAAATATTAATTTGTGAATCAAATCTGTGCCTTAGAATTGGTAAAATATGGTCTATGTCATGTAGTTCTCATAGCACACTATATTGGTAAGTTTCTTTGCACGGGATTAATTTACAGACACACAGTTTACCATTCATATACCCTTTATACAATTCCAGCTCTAGTGTGTGTGGATAGGCAGGTTGACCCCATGGTTTATCATACAGACTCGGGAACCATTCTGTCTGGGTTCGTGATGTGCCTCTACCACTTACTCACTGTAAAACCTTGAGAAAGTTTCTTAATCTTTCAGTAGATCATATTTCTTTTCTCTAAAACACAGATAATAATAATACAATCTAACTCATGGGGTTATTGCGAGGACTAAATGAGTGAAACTGTGCCTTGCACATATCAACTACCTAAAATGCATTTACTATTAATATACCTGTTATGATTACATAGTACATGAGGATGTGAGCCACTATGAACTCCCTATGCAAATCTTCACGATGCCCAGGGGACTCCATCTCAACTTCAAGATTCAAACCTTTACAAGCATGCAGCTGTTCCGGACCTCAAGAATGCATGCACGGCCCATAATCATGCCAGTTATGGAACCTGTCACGCAAGCCTCATCCTTCCAAACCATGTATCCCCAGAGGACATATACAGCTATGCACCGAGAACCTGCTGTCTCCTAAGTAGACCCACTTTCCACAAATTTACAATTAATATTAATCCTCATCTTGAAAATAAGCTGTGAACCGAAGCAAATTGCCTTAAAAACAGATTTCCATTAATGAAGAGATTTACTGTATGCTTCTCCCTGACTACCTTCCTCTCTTGGCTGTTGTGAGAAACTGCAAAGCATCTTCCCCTGATGAGATCCAAACCGTGACTACTAATACAGGATGGAGGGCACTTTTTCACTTAATTAGGGGAGAAATACCAGTAATGGCAGAACCTCATTCACCTCTCTCATTCATTTCCTCTCCGATCACTTACTGTGATACTGCATACTGATACAGCACCTACACATAGCCGTATGTCTAACAAGTGCACCAGCTCAATGCCTAGGCAAACTTTAACCTTCCGTCTGTCCTCATGCACACCTGGAACATCAACATGCATGTTGGTTCAACTCAAGTATTCACTGAAGGTCAAGTATGTTTACAGAGACCCCAGCCTGCCCATTCCTCTAGCTTGTGCTCCTCCTCCCTGACTCAGTCTCCTTGATTATACTTGCTTGAGTTGTGTTCTTCATAGAAGTGGAGACATTTACCCAGGGCTTTAGCAATAATTTCTTTTTTTCTTTTTGTATATAAACTGCTATTCTCTTAGATATTAGGCAAAAATGATCTGGTGCCCAGTTCTCAAATACATCTCAGTTGGGCCAATGAAATTGCATTTTAGAGGAAAAGCCAAAGTCACTTATCAAGAACCAGTGAAAATAAAAGCACAGTCCTATCTCTTCCTCTTGTTCATCTCTTCTCTATTTACTATTCTTAAATATAAGAACAGGGAAAGACAGCATGTCATTGCAGAGTCAAGTGTAAAATATCTACCTAGTTTTGTGTGATCTAACCTAATATCTATGCATACTATGTATTCATAGAGATAGGTATTCATAATATCTATTCATAGAGATAGGTAACAAGTGTAAATCATGAGTCATGGGATTGTCTACCTATATGCCCATGTCCCAGTGAAACACATACTTCCTTAACTTTGATCCTTCTTCACAAGATCCTTAATCATCCTAGAAATTAGTGAGAGAGTACCTTCATTTCTTTAGCATTTGACATGTTACCCTAAAGAGATGTCCAGTCAGTAAGGCAAGTAGTAGTGCTGGAGGCGCTAATGATGCACATAGTCACAGACGTGTATTGTTATATTAAAGCTCCCCATTTGAGTCATCATAGTTGTTTATTATCCATAACAACTCAGGGAATTAAAGTACCTGTCACTCATGATAACTACCAAGGAAATCCAAGGCCCTGTGCTTCGTCAGTAGCATTTTGAATTCTAGCCTTATCTAATCTTCCTCTTTAAAAGTGAATTCACCTTTTCCTTTATGTTTGGGATCCCCTCACCTGAGTTTTCCCACCTCTCAATTGAGACAACATGCTATGTGTTCTGGTTTCTACTACAATAAATCATCTGTCCTCTCAGTTCTCAAAGATTTCATGGCTTAAGCAAGCGACCATTAGACAAACACTAGGTGCACAGAAATTATTTCAGTTCCTGCTTAACACAGGAAATGATGAGCATTTCCCATTGGTCTTTGTTATTCCCATTTCTCCCTTTTCTGCCCTTGAAGTTTGTCTTGCTTATGTCATGATGAACATGTCAAACTCTAGCCATGTAAGTACAGACTTAGGACAAGGATGGGAGGTAGAGTTGGGTGGGGCAGGGAAAAGTAGTGGTGGGAGAATGGAGACAACTGAACTTGAACAACAATAAAAAAAGAAAAGAAAGATGAAACAAAACAAAAGAGCCAAAGCTCTAAGGATTATGTCCCTGGTTCTGGTTTATCACACGTAAGACTCTGGCTCTTATATTTGAAGTAGGTCACGAAGGCAAGGATCTCCTTGTTCTGAATTCCTAGCACTTTTCAGTGTTTTGAGTGTGATTCTTATGGGCCAGCATTATATTAGTGAAGCTCTGAAACATGGTGCTCAAAAAGGTCTGCCGAAAGGTCTGGGGGAAGATAATACAGAAAATTGTCTGCCATTTTTATGGGACTTACCAGAAATACAGCTATACATTTATTCATTTCTGACCATGTAACAAGTATGAACAAGTAGTTACTATGTGCCACGTCTGGGTTAGACACATGGGATACAAATCTTCAAGATCATCATCATATTTTTTTTGAGCATTTACTACATGTCAGACACTGTTCTAGGTTCTTTACTTTTAACAAATACTAACTAAAATATAGTTTCTATACCCGAGAAATGATTTTGTCCAGGAACTTCCATTCAGGGATGTTGAGACTGAGAAAATAGCTGAGATTTACCACTAATGTTCTGTGATTGGGATGAGAATAGAATGTATTTGGAATCTCCCACCCTACAGTCAATCATGTCATAGGCAACCCATATTGTGTACTTACTCAGTTTGCTTTTGTTAAGTTCCAAACCTCTTAAGGTGGTAATGTAGGGCTAGCAAGGCCAGCAGAGCACCAGGACACAACCCTGAGAGACCTAGAGGTTTGCCTTCTATCACTCACATGCACATATCACCTACGTTAGGCCAATTGAATATTTCCAATAATGCTGTCATTGCTTTCTAAAAAAAAATGAATAAAACAATCCTGATGTGGTTACTTATTGGAGAAAAAAAAAACAGTGTTAATCATGAGACATTACATAAAATTCAAAAACCAGCCAAATGGGAAGTAGTTCAGAAGAGGGTTGCTGTGGTCTCTACCACCCTTTCCTGCAACAGAGCATTTCTTTCTAAAAATTAATGTCTGAAAGGGGAAAAAAAACGAAAACAAAATCAAGAGACAAGACATTTGCAGGCAGAACACGAAGCGCATGAGATGTGAATAAGAAATGCTGAACAACTCAGCAGGACCATTATTTATTTGTTTGTTAAGTTTTCCAGTGTAGTAGATTGATCTGAAAATAACAAAACGTTCATGAAGCATGAAGCGTTTCCTAAGCTTTCAATTAAAATGAAATAAAACAAAACGCTGGATGTGTGTTCATTGTAGGAAATCTCATCAGGGCCCTGGTCATCGCAGCCCAGCCTGGCCTCATTATCTTGTGCAGTTACTTCAGCTCACCGCCCAGCGCCTCTGTTCAGGCACCAAATGTAAGTGCTGCAGCTCTTTGCTAACATCGGCTATGCTCTCCAGAGTGGAACATATCACAGTGATCTTTGAAGAGAAAGGCCAGCACTGCGACCCCACTTTATAGATGAAGAAAATGAAGTACATCGACTGGATTTCCATAGGGTCCATTGTAAAAATTAGGAATAAGAAAAATGGCTCAGGAAAATTATATTAATTCCCTGATACACTTTGGCAACTCTGTGCTTGTATTTGGGGGGGTTCTTTTTGCAAGTGGTTTGAACTCAGAGAGGGAAGTGGTGAAATAAGGAAAGTATAAAATGAAGAAAAAAGGGTAGAGAGCAAGTTAGAGAATGAAAGAGATCACATTCCGGTAGTTCAATGCCAGGGAGCATGGAGCATGGTAAAGCCTTGGCAGTGGGAGATGGCATGGAAGCTGTGATATTGTGATTTGTAATAAGAAATATACACTTGGCCTCCATTTCTGTTTTAAAAGAAGCACAGAACTTCTAACACTCTTGGAATTTCCAAAAGTGGTAAGCAATAAAGGTGCTTTGTTATTCCTTACTATCTCTTTTCAAGCACGGCTGAGGTTACATTAATCAGGTGACTTTTGGAAAGCCCCCTGAAAATGGGAGCTGTTGCCAGGGAAAACAACAACATGATTAGAGGATTGAGACTTTCAGCCCTACTTCTGACCTCTGGGGAGGGGAGAGGAACTAGAGATGGAGTTCATTTGCCAATGACCAAACATTTAATCAATCATGTCTATGTAATAAAGTTTCCTTAAAAACCCAAAAGAATGGTCATGGGAGAGCTTCTAGGTTGCTGAACACATAGCCATTTGGGGAGAGGGCAAGGAAGCTCCATGCCCCTTGCCACATATGCCTTGCCCTATATGCCTCTTTTTATAATTCATGGGTAATCTACTAAGAAAAATGTTTTTATGAGTTCTCCGAACTGTTCTAGCACATTAATTAGGGAATCATGGGATCATCTGATCTATAGCTGGCAAATTCAGAAGAATAGGTAACAACCTGGCCATTTAGTTAGCCTCTGAAGTGAGGGCGGGGATGTATTCTTGTTAGACTGAGCCCTTAACTTGTGGGATCTGACCCTATCTCTAGGTAGATAGCATGAGAAGTGAGTTGAATTGTAGGACACCAGGTGATGTTGCGGAATTGCTTGATGTGTGGAAAAGCTACAGATCTGGTGTCAGAGGTGAAGTTGTATTGTAGTGGACTGAGAGAGAAGAGAAGACACAGCAAGAACTTTGACCCTCCTCTCAACAGACGAACACAGGGAATGTCTGCAGGATCAGTGTGCTTTTTGAGGTCCAGGAATATTTTTTAAAAATAATAAAGGTGTTTAGATTAGAGCAGCCCACAAACAACCATAACCAAAAACAGAAACTCAGGCCAGCCCCATGATGTTTTTCTGTTCCTAGTTGTAATGATTTGTGTGTACTTTTTTTTGGGGGGGAGGGCAGGGGACTAGTAAAATCTCACTAAGTTACATATCAGAGGTACTCAAATTTGGTGTTGGTTTGCTATTATCTTTCGTAAAAGCACTTCTACTTTTCCCACTCCCCTGAAAACATGAATTGCATTGAAATAATTTGTAGGCCAAATTCTCATTATACCTGGAGAAATTCCAATTGTGGACAGTTTTCACCACACCTGAAAAGTCATTAGAAATCCACATCCAATGGAAACATTACATATGAATGGTGCACATTTATAACCTGAAATGGCTGCACAAGAAAAACAGGGCCGGTTATAGACGGCAGCCTTACAATTCCTGTATTCTGTTTTTCCTGGTATTAGGGCAAAATGTCTCATACCATCTAAAGAAAGCAATGGCTCAATAGTGAAATTTAAAAAAACCTATTTATCCATCAGGCAAAAATAGAGCTCTTCCTCCTGAACTTCTCTTTTCTCACCTTGCTGATGAACCACAGTGAAGTTTAGTTGGAACAGCACTGGGTTAGGAGTCCATTAGAGCTAGGACTGTATTCAGTCCTAGCTCAACCAGTGAATAGTTGTGAGATCTTGAGCAAATCATTTAGCTTGGAGTAGGACTCTCTGATATATAAAGATCCTAGAATCTCCAGAAGAGCATGCTATACAAGGAGGCACCTCTGGTACATGGTTTAGGCTCTACCACTGTCTACTGAATGAGTTTGGGCAAGTTTCTTAGCCACATCTGCCTCAATTTCCTCCAGGATAGAAGTACACAGGCCTCTTAGGGCTTGGTGAAGATTCAGTGAGATAAGACTTCTGAAGAGCTTACAGTGCCACCTGGCATAGGATAAGCACTCAATGATTTTGGCTAGTTTTGTTATGATGATGCTTCATTATCTCCAACAGCAATATTTCCTGCATGCCCGATGTATGTCTTTAGCCAGACATTTTACTAACAGATTGAGTAAGTAATGATTTGGAACAATCAGGACTGTAGGCAGGTTTAGGAAGGACTCTGGCTGATGGCTGTTGTGTTATTTTTCTTCCTTTTATGACCCAGACCCAGTACTTACTGGAGCAATATGTATTCACAAATTGCCATCCAGAGCTTGGAAGGCAAAGTATTATTTAAAGGCTACTCATGGTGTCTAGATTGGCATTCTGTGGTTACTACACAGAAAGTAGTAAACTGTTGGGGAAGGGTCAATTTAACCAGTGTGACTGGCTTTGGTATCTCAGCTCTATTCCAGGTATTTGGGATAGGCAGGGCCAAATGAATACATAAATGAAAAGCCAAGGTATATTTGTCTTAGAAGTGCTTCAAGTTTAGCCATGCATACAAAAGACACTCACAATTGAAGTTAATAATGTCTACTAAAATACACTATAACTATGGTTATGACATTATTGAGGCATGTGTAATCATATATTTGAGGGAATTTCCCAGAAAAAGAAGTTTCAGTAAAAAATGATTTTTTTTCAGGGAATCCTCTTACTTAAAACGGATTGTGTTCAAGTACTTGAAGGAAACTTGGAATTTGTCTTAGTAGAGTATACAGAAGGGATGGATAACAGGAAAGAAAGAAATAATACAAAAAAAAATCACCTCTGAAAACCTCGGAACACTTCAGAGGCAGAATTTGCAGCAAATTGAGGAGGTATTGTGGAGAAAGTCTTCACTGGCTCAGGCACAGGGATACAGACTATGCTAGATCAGGGGAACTCATGGTCTTCATGTTCCAGATTTTTGTTTTTAATTTATAAGGTATTAGTTTGATATTGCAGAGTTTTGTACAAGAAATAACCATACTGAAATAAGTGAAAAATCCAACTGAACCATATAAAATTGCCAATATTTGACCATCTTTGATCCACCAAAATGGTAAGTTCATATGGCTCTAACTAATACCCTAGAATTGTTCCGTCATTTGGGTCAGAGGCAGGGAGATTGGCCTGGAGGCTAAACATATCCTGCAAAGATGCAATCTCGTGGGCTTTGATAAAGATGGGTGTTTTAGACAACGAGAAAACAGTGAATTTTGCTGACGTAGTTGTGCTTGAGTTTCCTTAACCTCTATTTCCTATTTCTTCTTTTCTTTCTTTTTTTGTCTTACTCTTGAGAAAGAAAAGCATTTGTTTTCACACATCCTTCTGGATCCAATTACAATGATTCTGATCTCTTAGCTGCTTGACCTGTGGCCCCTCTACAGAGCACTGTGAGGCCCCTTCTTTGAGAGCAGTGGAGAGAAGCCCAGTTTTCTAGGCTAAGGTTGTTGTGCTGTGTTCGACAGGGGAACTGCAAAACATGTGGATAAGTGCGGCCACTGAGAACCATCTTCCAGTGTCATTATCAAAGATCTTTACTGGATTTGAACAAATGCTTCAGGTCAGGAAACCAAAACTTCCAGGGATATTCTTGGTTTTAAACATATTAGAAAGAGAAAACATGGATTCTTACCTAGAAGGGTTTATGAGGTCTTGTACTTGAAATAGTCAAATTGAGGGGTTATGAAAGGATGTATGTGTAACTAATAAAATAAGAATAGATAGCCACTCAATTGTTTTCAACCTCCAAAGATGATTTGGGGTACTGTTTTGGGGTTAGGGAAAACTGAATTTCTTTGAACCATCTCAGCCCTTTTCTAACTCTGTATATAGGTGTACATTGCACCTATTACAGACACCTAAAGTGTATCTCTGGATACCCGCCCTGGCCTACTTTAACAGTGGCCAGAGAATATGGAAAACCATATGATCTTTGTTCTCCTCTGGACTAACTATAAACTGACTTCTTTGTCGCCTGTGGAAAAGATGGATTCTCTGTCTTTGCTATGGTCAGTAACTCTGAAAGCAACACAACATTAGATATTGGGTGCCAGAACAAATCCCTTTGATAAGCCAAGTGTTAAACAATTAGGTGGGAAAGGACAAGGCATACTTGTGTGTATGTGCGTGTGTGTGAATGTGTGCAAGTATGTGTTCATGTGTGCACATGCATGTATGTGGGCATGTGTATATTAATGCTTCCTCTTTATTTTTCAATACAACATCTCTCTCGCTTTCTTTCTCTCTCTTTTTCCCTTCCTCCCCTGTTCTTCCCTCCCTCTCTTCTGATCTCCCTTCCACTCCCCTCTTAAGCTACAGAAAAGAGAGGGGAGATAAATGATAAATATAGAAATTTCTCATTCTAATAACATAGGATCATCATTAGTCAGATCTATGGGCCTGGCCCCGATGATGTCATTTTTGCTGACACATTCAACTCTTAGTGGTCCTTCACAGGCTGGCTGAGTGAAATGGATTTAAACCTTGGGATGCTTAGCAGTTTGGGAATGGGGGCAGTTGCATTTATAGCCAGAAGCACAAAGAACAATACAATTGCACATTTTGTTTCATATTTCCCTCATACATTTTAGCATCAGACTCATCAGACTATTGTTTGCTAAATGGGTCGTGTTTATTAGTTTTGTTTTACTAGCTTGACTATGAGCTCCTAGATGTCAGAGCCCCCCCAGACATGTCTTTGTTACCTTCACAGTGTGTTTTGCAGAGATTAAGTAAACATTAAAGTTCCATGAAAGTGAAACAATTGAGAAAGAAAATAATGTGAGAAATATACAAGGAAATGGAGGCAAGGGAGAGAATACATGACATAAGATAGAAAAAGGCAATTTGGCCAATGCACCCGAAATTCACCAAGAAAATCACACACATTCATGGCTCGTGGCAAGCATTGAACATTATTGACTAGGGTCATTTCCTTCAGTTCTCCCTTCTTGTCCTCCTTCCTTTCTGTTTCTCTAAGTAAAGTCTCAAAAGAGAGAATAACAGTTCTCTCTTTTACTAGTACAATAGTTCAGCAGGGTGGCTACACTGTGGGTTACAGGTGTGGAGAAGCCTGGACAGCACTAGGCTATTTTAACAGCCAACTGGTACTGTGTCTGCAATCCTGGTGGAGGCTAGAGGGCAGCAGCGTGGCACAATCTGTACTCCAAACTGAAACCCAAACCCAGGCCAAGGCCTCTGGTCTCTGCCCTGTTTCTGGCTTAATACCTCTCTCTCTCCCTCTCTCTCTTTCTCTCATTTGCTCTCGTATTTTACCCTTTCCTGAAGGCACATTGAGGATGGTGAAAAAAGAAATGTATCATGATATATTTTTTTCATCTTTTGTTGTATTTTTTTCATTACCATTTTTAGTAGATGAGTGGACAAAGCATCATGACTTATTAAAGACCTATTCTCTCAAATCTCACAAAAGAATGATTTTTTTGCTTTCAACACTTTTAAATCATTGTTCATTCAAAGGAAACATCTGTTCTTTCCTCAACCCTTTTCCAAAGCAAAACATGAAGTGTTGGGAACCACTCTGCCTGGTTTCAGGAGCTGTAATCCCCCCATGGCTAAGGCTGAGTGAGCCACCTTTGGACTGTGAGCCACTGAGGAGCCAAAGCTTATCTCCCTGGCAGGAGCACTGCTTCTGCTTCATCCACCTCTGGCCCCCAATGCTTGGTCGGGTAGTCCATGATGGGTAAGACCCCTCAGGGGGGGGGCAACCTAAGCCAGACATGATCACTTGGGAGGCCCTCCATGAAGGACTTGGGGGGCTGCAGCAAAGAAGGGGTGGTGGACTCTTGCTCCCCGGCTATTCTGACATAGCCTGAGTCCTCATGCCATCTGCAAGAAGTCTTCTAATCTCTTGGCTGCCTTACTACCCCTGCCTGACTTAAGCCTGAGACAATGCCTTAAACCTGAGACAATGCTGATGGTGGGTGCCACCCTGTGCTGGAAAGGGAGGGTTCCCTAGGGCAATCAGGCCTAACAAAGAATATGTAAAATCATGGGAAACCTGCTTTGTTTAGAATGCTCTCAATTAAATAAGGGTCCAAGCAAGAAGTGAGTTTGTTCCTCAAAGTTTTATAGCTCTTCAGCTATCTGACCCTGACTCAAAATAGGCCCTGAGAGTTCTTCATTATCTATTGTTTGATCCTTACTGCCTGACAATGCTTAATGAGCTTTACCTGTATTTCTGTGCAAAATGAACCCAATAAAAGCCCATTGAGGAAAAGGCTCTTGGCCCTTCTCCTTTGAGAGACTAGCCACCTTTCCTCAACAAGCAGATCATGTCTTGGTAGCATTATTTTCATCTGTGGTGGCAGAGGGGGCTCTGTGGGTGGAGCCCCCCACAATGAAGCCCAAGTTAATGAAGTACCCCCATGTATGACAGTCCACTTTGTTGAAAAGCAGATGACTGTATGACCTGTCCATTTACAAAAAGCAAATAGAAAATTATGACATGCAGCTAAAAAATAATGAGGCTGAAGAGTGGCCATTGGTCTTCAGCAGACACAATTTCAGATCAGTTTGACTTCCCCTCCTTTTATTCCCCTTTGTGTTCTTAATCCTCTCTTACCTGATGGTAGCTTATTGAGTCCCTCTTCTTTCTTTTTTTAAATATATTTTATTGATTATGCTATTACAGTTGTCCCAATTTTTCCCCTTTATTCCTCACCACTCTGTACACCCTCTCTCACCAGCATTCCATCCATGCCCTCAGTTCACGTCCATGAGTTGTGCATATAAGTTCTTTGGCTTCTCCATTTCCCATACTATTCTTTACCTCCCCCTGTCTATTTTGTACCTACCATTTATGCTTTTTATTTCCTGTACCTTTTACCCCATTTTTCCGCCTCCTCCTCCCCACTGATAACCCTCCATGTGATCTCAATTTCTGTGAATCAATTCCTATTCTAGTTGTTTGCTTAGTTCATTTTTGTTTTTGTTTTTTTAGGGATGGTTGTTGATAGTGGTGAGTTTGTTGTCATTTTACTGTTCATGTATTTGATCACCTTCTTTTTCTTAGATAAGTCCCTTTAGCAATTCATATAATAAGGGCTTGGCGACGATGAACTCCTTGTACTTGACCTTATCTGGGAAGCACTTTATCTTCCCTTCCATTCTAAATGAAAGCTTTGCTGGATAGAGCAATCTTGGATGTAGGTCCTTGCCTCTTATGACTTGGAATACTTTTTTCCAGCCCTTTCTTGCCTGTAAGGTCTCTTTTGAGAAATCAACTGACAGTCTTATAAGAACTCCTTTGTAGGTAACTGTCCCCTTATCTCTTGCTGCTTCTAGAATTCGCTCCTTCATTTTTATCTTGGCTAATGTAATTATGATGTGCCTTGGTTTGTTCCTCCTTGGGTTCAACTTCTTTGGGACTCTCTGAGCTTCCTGGACTTCCTGGAAGTCTATTTCCTTTTCTGGATTGGGAAGTTCATTATTTTTTCAAAGAGATTTTCAATTTCTTGCTCTTTATCTTCTCCTTCTCTTTCTGGCACCCCTATGATTTGGATATTGGAATGTTTAAAGTTGTCCCAGAGATTCCTAAGCCTCTCCTCATTTTTCGAATTCTTGTTTCTTCATGCTGTTCTGGTTGAATGTTTATTTTATTCCTCCTCCCAAACCAATTTGAGTCCAGGTTTCCTTCCTGTCACTGTTGGTTCCCTGTATATTTCCTTTTATTTCACTTTTCATAGCCTTCACTTTTTCCTCTACTTTGTGACCATATTCAATCATTTCTGTGAGCATCCTGATTACCAAGGTTTTGAACTCTGCATCAGATAGGTTGGCTATCTCTTCATCCCTTAGTTGTATTTCTTCTGGAGCTTTGATCTGTTCTTTCATTTGGGCCATATTTTTTTTGTCTCGGTGTGCCCATTAGTTAGCAAGCAGTGGAGCCTTAGGTATGCACTAGGGTGTGGCTACCTCATTGCTGCATTGTGGTGCTACAGGTTGGGAAGGGGTCCAAGAGGGAACAATGTCACTTGCTCTGCTCTCTGCCAGTTTTCAGTCACTTCCCCTGCTACCCATAAGCAAATTGGGCTCTTCTGGTACTGATTCCTGGGTGGATAGGTTTGTATATGTTCTAGGACCCTTCGTGTCTCTCCAAGGAACTCTTCTGTGAGGCTGGGAGTTTCTCCTGCTGCCACAACCCCCACAGGCTTTACAGTGAGAGGTTTTGAGGCTTTATTTCCCTGCACTGGAACTCTGGGTTGTGTGGTTTGTCTCAGTGCTGAGTTGTTTCTCCTGGTTTATCTACATGCAAATGCAGGACTGCCTGCTCTGTCAGTCACTGCCTTGTCGTGAATCCTCTCTGCCCCAGCTGCCCATCTCTGCCCTTCCTACAAGTTCGGGTGAATGTTTTTTTTTTTTTTTTTTAATTTCTTGATCGTCATGCTTCCATGCAGTCTATTTTCTGGCAGTTTTGGTTATTTTTGGTTTTAAATTTGTTGTTGTACTTCTTTTGTTTGTGTGAGGAGGCAAAGTGTATCTACCTATACCTCCCCCTTTTCTTTCTTTTAGTATTTCCTCTCCTTTATTTTCTCAAACTCACTCTTGCATATTCTCCTATTTTGTTGCAGGTCCATTTCCTTCTATCTCTGCCTCTTCCTTGTCTACTCCCGTAGAGAGTTAGGCACCTTCCCTTCATTAGCTCACAGTTCCAGAGCAGGTGGGAAGGGGGCTCTATTTTACCTTATAAGTAGGCTAAGAGATGGCGCATTGTTGGGGGCATAATGAGTTCTGCTTTTTTTCTTAGTCCTGAGAACCACCCTAACAGCTCCATTACCTCTGCAAGCAGGGAGATGTTGTTTGCTTTCAAAGCCACAGGTCTTGGCTAAAAGCTTACAAATCCAATAAAGTCTCCATCATGCCAGGCCTCCCCTCCACATCTCCTCCCATCCCTGCTTGTGAGGCTGCTCACACAGAAGTCCCTGTTATTCATCAGAATAATAGTTCTTCTAATCTGCTTCCATCCACTGTGGTGTCTAGCTAATGATGGGGGAGTGATGTGGTTTCAGTGTTGCCCTGTCTTCCATGTGAAGCATTCACATAAGACAGACTGGGGCTGAGGAAGAGGGGTAAAGGACAGGTATGTAAGGCAGTGTTTCCTCTGTAAGAGTCATATTTACCTTTCTGTAGTATTTAGAATTTATCGTAGCTGAGAGGCTATCAAGAGGCACGTGTCTCTTCTAAAAAGGGACACACTTGACCACTGAGATCAGTCCAAACATGTTAACTCCATTTTCCTCCCCCCAGCTCCCCCCGGCTCTCTCACTGCCATTCTGTCATCCCCTTGGTCTCTTTCCTTCCTCTCTCTGCTAATGCCATCATTAACTCAAGGCCCTGAAGTTATTTTTCTAGCAAATTGTGAAAGGGCTTACATGGATGAACTAAAATTGACTCAGTCCTTAACCCTTTCATGCCAAGCCTGTTGTTGAATCCCATATTAGCAGAGAAAGAGTCATTTCTTACAGATTTGACTAGAAATACAGTCTTCATGATGCTGGATGGTCTGTTTCCAGTGGCCTTAGGATGTTCTTACAAAAGAGTTTCCACTCTCATGTCTTAGTCACCTTCCAAATGTTCTACTGCTTAATACTATCATGCTGGCCACTGGAATTTTAACCTATGAATTTGGTGGGCAGAAAGGATAAACATTCAATCATAGCACTGATAAACCCAAGCAGAGAGGGAAAAACCACTTAGAGTAATGGTTGGACAATGATCGGATAGCAGCACAAGGGGAAGCAATGAAAATGTATAAGGTATAAGGTATTACTGAAACAAGACTGTAGAGAAAAAAAGAAGTGGAAGTAGATGAGGAGGAAAATAGAGGAAGGATAGCTGAATCCTCAACAAGGTGAGGCCTCAAATGATCTCAGTAGGGTCTTGTGATCGAGCACTATAGTCTGGCACTTCCTGCCCTGGATAGCCATCCTCACCAGCCTACTGGGGTATTTACTCTCACATACAACTTAATATAAATAAATCCTCTATTGCCATAAATGATGTCAATATTTCACCTGGGAGTTGTTTGATTTTAAAGTCCTTCCTCATTAAATCTTTCTGCTTAAATCTAGATGGTGACCCGTTCTTATTAGGGATCATGCATCTATCCCTTATTCATCTTCATTAGCAAGTCCTCAATTTAACTCCCAATCCAGGCTTTATTTATATCTTAGTGGTAACGTTGACGTTGTCACTGACATCAGCTTCCTTTGCCAATGACACATTAAACAGGCTGCTGGAAATAACACAGAGGAAGCTCCTTAATAAATATGATGAAAATAAAGTTCCCATCATAATTTCACAGAACCCTAGGCCCTCATCACCTGCCAAAATCCCATGCCCCAGCTACTTCCATTTTTCCCACATTATCTCTCTTTCCAGGGCCAAGTTTCTCCATAAACAGTTGTTTCTGGGAACTGTCATAATCTTCCTCATCCCTTCCTCTCTCACCCCTTATGTCTTCCCTGTCCTCTGTAGGGAAGGCCAGCAGAGTAGGAATTACCTCAAGTCTCCCAGGGGCAGATGGTAAAGTCACCCTGGAGAAAGGACTGGAGTGGGAGCCCTCCCGGAGTCAATGAGGACTCCTGGGAGGAGACTGTAGGGTTCTCCATCAGTAGAGAGCAGACAACAGAAGCTAGAATGAAGGAGAAAACTAAGTTTTTTGTGTAATTTTTTTCACTCAATTCTGGCCAGGGGTTTTTCTCCTGAACACTTATATTCCTTCTCTTCCTTATTTCTTTATTTTCTACCCCACTTCTTTCAGCACTATCCATTTTATGAAACAAAAAAATGAATATAAACCAGAATATCTAAAAGCTCAGATGGGTCTTTTCATGATTTCTTATATCGCTTTTCTTTTTTCCCTCTTTCTCTCTGAGTAAGACACTAGATGGTTTTATACTTGACAGGAAGCAATGGATTGTTGTAAGAAAATATTATTAACAAAGACTTAGAACCAATTATGTACTTGTAAGTAGGTAAAGAGAGTTTTACACTTATTGGGTTTCAAAGTTGGCAGATATTGAGAATAGCAGCAGTAAAACAGTAGAATAATTACATATTAAGATTGTGAGGTAACTAGAAACCAGTGAAAGAGTATTTCTCATTTGTTTATTTCTCTCTTCTCTTTGACCTGACCTCTAGATCTAGCTAGACAATGTGATTTTGAGGAGACAGAGCCAAGAATTTAGTCAGATTTTAGTAGGTAGATCATTTTAGATAAACAAAGAAATAAATAGATGTTAGAATTTGTTTTCTCATTTGTAAAATGAGCATGGTCAGAGTATCCTTATGAGGATGATTTTATGGAAGCTAGTAATTTAAGAATTATTTGTAATGATCTCCTATATGTCTTAGTAAAATATGTCTAACGAAATATCTGCTAAGTGAAATGATGACACATGTATTTGAATGTATTTTGTATTAATTCATTCTGGGAGAAGCTATTTTCTCTATATATGGATTGGTCTACTTGAATTTACTCTTGCAATTGGTAATAGAAAGGATCCCTGAATCTATGGAAGCTGATTTCAGGCCTTTGCATCAAAAATAAAAGAAGGGCCCTGCTGGTGTTGCTCAGTGGATTGAGTGATAGCCTGTGAACCAAAGGGTCGCTGGTTCGATTCCTAGTTTAGGGCACTTCCCTGGGACACAGGCCAGGTCCCCAGTAGAGGGAGTTCGAGAGGCAACCACACATTGATGCTTCCCTCCTCTTCTTCCTCCCTTTCCTCCCTAAAACAAATAAATAAAATCTTTTAAAAAATAATAAAATAAAGGATTTCTATGACAAAAGATTATCCTGAGATATTTCCCTCTGGAAACTTATTTAATAGTTTTGCTCTTGTCGTTTTCCTGTAATGAAAATTAAGTCAACAAACCAGGAATTCTACTTGTTCTAAAGACGTGCCTCCATCCACTTCTGTTTGATGTTCCTAATTTTTGTTGTCCAAGGCAGCACTTGGAACCAATAAAACAATAAATGTTGACATGATTTGTACCTTAAATAATAATAAAAACTGAGCCACACAAAGAAAATTCAGGTTTTCCCTATTAGGATGAGGGCTTGTGAATTGCAAGACCCTAGATGAGCCTTTCCAGAGAGCTAGAAAGAAATTTGGGTGTAGTTCCTCAGGACTGATGGCAGAGTAAATCTTGATACATGGCACATTAGTGTATGGACTAGGATGTCTGGGTACATCACTACAGTATTCCTAAATTAGTTGTTTACCATCTTGTTAACATTAAATAAATTCCCCATTCTTTTTTGAGAGAGAGAAGTGGTTACTGCTTCCATTTTTTAGTGTATCCAACAAAGACAAGCTAGCTGGGACTTCATTTTATGCAACCGAAAATTGCAGAACAAACTTAGTAAGAAACTTTTTGTTCACAAATGTCAAATGCTGGGTCAGTGTATAATCTTACTAATAGAATTGAAACCAACTTAGCCTTCAATTATTTTACATGTAATTCTCATTAACTGAATGCCATTATGTTCTATTTAGATATACTAAAAATATATCAGATCTGTAAATATAAGATGGAACTAGGAGCTTTTGGTTTTTGATTGATCTTAAAATAATCATTGTTATCCTGTGGTGGTGGTGGGGCTGCTAATCATAGGAAAAAAAAAAAAACCTAGAATAGGTTATGGAAGATCCTTCTAAGCAGTCATTTCAAATCATTGGCAAAACAAAGTATGCAAAAAGAAGCACAAAAAAAGAGCTGAAAAAGTGGAACATTTTCTTTACTAATAATGGTATCGATTTGGTTTTGAACTAGAAAGGGAGTGTGCAGAGAATAAAATAAAATGGTAGGGAAGAGAAAACAAGAGAAGAGATGTAAAAATAGGAAGTTCGAGGCACAAACTCGAGAATAGATCTCATATTTGCATAAATAATTGGAAATGTTTAGGAACAAAGGTGTTTATTATTCTACTTAAAGTGTTTTGCACATTTAAATGTAAATCCCACTGCCTCCATGAGTAAGAAAACACAAATATATTACGTGAATTGTTCCTTGTTTGTGTGCATGTGTATTTCTTTTTAATTTGAGTTAAATTAAAAGTAAATTCTAGTTCTGAGCTCCACATGTGGGTTCTCACCATGTGCTACAAAAATAACTGATGCTAGAGGGTAAACTGGACTACAAACTGAATTAATTCAATAGAGGCAGATGGTTGGAGGGCAGATGTGACTGTAAAATCATAAGCTCTCACTAATTTACATATATTTGGGGAGGAAACTGGACAACCCATTGCAATAAGGTTTTTTAGATAATTATCTATATATACAAATAAACAGAACATGACCAGTTAACATCTGGAGAACAATACCCGATAAAGGTATAAAGTGTACGAAAGAGAAACCTTGGTCAATAGGAAACCCTCAAGTGGAGACTGGTAGTTAAAAAGAGAGTAATCCAAATAGGCTGCCTGCTGACCTATGCCATTCCCTTGGCATTTAAGTTTGCCAAAATATCCTGTAGCATCCAAGATAATGTGTAAAATAAAACAGGATCTATAAATAAGGTCTCCATTATAAGAAACAGAAACCTGTACTTTAGCAGAATAATTTTTTATGTCTCAGTACTCCTTGCTCCTGTGTTTCCTTTGTGGTTTGTGAATTCTATTGGAAAATGACAGAGTATCTTGTGCCAAGTGTAATCAAGAAAACAGAATGCCATTCATACTTGGGCCAGAGATGTCAGAGCGAGGCTGCTAACTCAGGTGAGTGAAATCAGAGGGATGTGGTGGAGGAGATAGGAGAAAGGAGGGGACAGTGTATGTAAGAAGGTGGAGAGGGGAGAGACGGGGAGAAAGGAGAAGTAGAAGGAGGAGAAAAAAGAATGAGAAGGAGGAGGATAGGGAGCTAGGAGAAAAGAGAGGAAAGAGTCAAGTGGTTGAACAAAACAGCCTTTCACCCTCAATCTTGTTTAGCTTCTTCAAACCTTAGAGCAGATCTCTGCTCTACCATTTTGCACCATACCACCACACAAACTGAATCTAGAGATGCGGCCAAATGTCAAGTCCTAGATCAAAACAGCAAGCAAAATTTAAAAAAATATTTTATAATTCGGAACTTGACCATTTTCCCTGGATTGAAGTAGATCTGCCTTAAATTATCCATAACTCTCACCCTAGAAACAGAACTTACTATGACTTCACATTAAAAAAAATGCAGAGCCTAGTTTGGGGTGAGATGGGGTGCGGTCTTGTGGCATTTTTTTTCCAATTATTATTTATTTCTGTTTAATACTTAAATTTTGTACAAATAGCGACTTATTGATTGACCCTACCCAAAATTTTGACTGCTTCTAAACAACTAGATATAATAATGCTGATGTAACAAAATGTTAAAAATCAAAATGGAATAAAAAACCACCTATGGGAAGAAATGTGCTGAAAAAATATTAAGGTTTAATTTTAAAGCAATAATAAGGACAGGAATAAAGGACGCAGATTACAAAAGACTTGATGCTGCAGTTGTGTAGCTGCACTTGCAGAGTTTTTCTGTTCTTTTTCTCTTAATTGATAGGAAAATATACAAAATAAAACATACAGAGTAACAGGCAAATTTTCTGCTGGATTAACTAAAAATAATATTTAGAATATCAGCAAAGCACAAGGATACCCAATATTAATGATGCTAATAATAACTTTAATAATGATTTAAGAATATCTGAAATTTTATTACAAAAGCATCCATGGGAATCATAGGAAAAGTTTTTTTGTATTTCCAAGCATAGTTACAGACGTTTGACTACTACAGCTAATGTTTTGAGTTGAGGTAGGATAGGGGTAGGAAAGGAAAGCATACATAATGTTTTTAATATTTACAGTTCTCAAAGGTCTTCATCTGACCCTGCACACAGAATCTATATAAATTAAGTAAGGGCAAATGATACCCTATTAAAGCCTATGAAAAGACCACCATTTTATAATGTATATCACAGGTCCTCATTACAATGCTGGTCTGATCGGAATGAGGATGCCATCCAGTCAAATGACAAAGACCCACTATGCATGAAGGTGCATGTGTGAAAAATGATTTGACATACTTGAAAACTAAATTTTTTATGCATCGAAGCAGTTCAGGTAGATTCACTAGTCATAACCTAAAATGTTCTTTCATGTTCAGTGATATTAGAAAATTGTTAATTTGTTTCTATTCTCAGAATGTAGATCATACCACTCTGGTACTCTATTATAATTTTGTGGATTGAAGAGTACTGGCAAATTTCCAAATACTTTTCTTACTCCCAGGGTCTGGAGTTTGTGTATTTGGCGTTTAGAGATTAGTGAATTTGCAGGCCACTCTTCAGCTCCATCACCTACCTTCCACATGTCATATCATTAGCACATTTTACATACAGGTTCTGGTAGAAGTAACACCTGCTCGAGTATGGTTGGTAGGATAACAATATAAGTGTAATAATATATAGTTTTAATTTGAACATTTCACCTAAAATGTCAAATGGTGTGCTTCAGTGTGATATTGGTATGTTACAGAATTAGATGCTTATGATTTTAAAACAAAAATCATCTCAATTATCAAGTCATACTTACACAACTCCCAATATCAAGAATAAAATTAATTCTCTTTTGGGGAAATCACAGAAAAGAAAAAAATTCTTATATGCACAAAACACCTGCATTTTCTCACGCCCTGTTATCTATTCTTAAAGACTGGTTTCAACCTGGTGACTTAGAGTTGTCACTGAATCTCATTTCAAAATTGAGGAGCTGAGATTATTAAAACTATCCTTAATTGGAAATTCACATGCTGCCTGCTGCTACATTTGTGAGAAGCAAGAACATCTTTATTGATGGTATTTTGGCTAATTAAGATCTGTTCACCTGAACCAAGCAAGTGCCCACATACTATACAAGAAAAAGTGTTAATCCTGATTGTGCCTGTCTTATGCATTAGTTGAGATGAGTAGATTATGTTTGACTACCAACTTATTCTGAGACATTGTTATGATCCACAAAGAAAATATGCTAAAATTAGTTGAGATTCAGAATTTAAGCCCTTTTCCCATGCTACAGTCTGTTTAATTCACTTTTTTGCATATAGGAATGTGTAATAATTTAAAGATGCATTTAAGAGTTGATTGTATCTTTTTCACAAATTTAGCATAAATAAACTATATCATATTTTAATAGATCACTAATTCAATCATTATTTAAACAATTATATACACCACATCTTTAAAAGAACAAGGTTATATTCAATATTATAACAATTTAAATAAGGTTCACTAAAATACTTAATTCTTATTAAATTCAAGAGACACCTGCACTATATGCATACACATAAGTGCTTTGACATCTACCGCTGAGTTATTAAAATATCCATTTCAAAATTGGTCTTTTCACAATCCGTCAGGTCTTTCAACAGTGTATAGAGAAAATAAATATCTCAGACTATCTATTCAAGTGTTCTTAAAGCATAAAGAGCCTTTAATCATCAAAGATTAAAACAATATATTAACATTTTGAGAATTGTATGAGGGAAGAGTAATCTTTCCACTTAGAAAACACATTATACTAATACATACTCACCACAGTTTTGTACAGGCACACACACACACACACACACAGATAAACACCACACTTTGGAGAGCACCCCAAAGGCATAGTTGATTTGGAACATATTGCATGTGATCACTCACTCCCTACAGGCAGTTGAACTTCCAGACTCAGCGTAAGTGGGTAAGTGATGAAGGGTGTGGCAGCACCAGAGATAAAGAGAGATCGAAGATTTTAAAAAAAAAAAAAAAGGCAAATGGCAGCTTTCAGAGCTCCTGCAGTTCCCAAATGCAAGGAATCCTGCTGGTAGGCAGAGAAGAGTAATCAGTAAGTAGCTTGGGCAAAAATGACACCTTTAAATCACTAACTCGGTGCACCTGGTCTTACATTACATCTGCACTTGAATAATGCAAAGTAACCTAACGGATTTATAGGATGCTCTCTATACTGACACACATCAAGACTGAAACTTAAAAGATAAATGTCATTCCCGAACATAATTATTTTAGACAATTCTAAGAGACTGAAAAGATGCTATGAACACACAGTGGTGACAATGGAGCCAAGAAAACGGCCGATAATCTTCATTTTTAGGCCTTTATCTTGCCCTGGCTATGGTTTTTCTTTATTAGGGCTTTGCTCCGTATTGTCTGCCCTAAAAGCCAGAGATCTCTTATCTGAGATTTATTCCATTTAAATTTTAGGCTATCTCCTCCACACATGCAAAGGCTGAAGTTATTATCTTGATTCCTAAGTATGGGTCTTCCCAAATATTTTCTATCTCAGCAGAAGGAAGAACCAAGCATCTATTTCACTCTAGAAATCAGGGACTCAGTCTTGTCACAACCGGTTCATCGCAAAATCTGGCCAATTTTACTTCTAAATCAATTTCCTAAGTCCAGTTTACACGTACATCCACATTCCCACTAATTCAACCTGCTCCAACATCCTTTCTGATTATTAAAACAGTCATGCACACTTTGTTTACTCTTGCCGTCTCCAATGTGCTTTCAAACTGTACCCAGAGTAATTATTTTAAAACACAACATTAAGCATGCCATAGCTCAGAAGTAATGGTTAACTTAACCAAGAGAGATCCCCTGGGCCTTCAGAGAACTGAGTAAGGTCCTGAGCTTAAGGCAATCAATCCTGCCCAACCACAAGGCTTGATCTCTTGGCCCCTCTCAAGCCAAAGGAAGGGCCAAAGCCTCCCCACAAGTAGGAAGTGATGTGGAGAATTCCATTTACTTGCTACATTATACACCTGTGAAACTTATGCCCTGAGTAGGTCACAAGGGGGAGGGTGTGCTGGTTCTACTCACAAATAAGTGCTGAATAGGGCTGGGGCCAAGTTTCTGTCCCATAACATGCTATAGTTTTTCTGTGCTTGGCCACACAGTGAGTCCTTAATCATGTAGATTCAAAGCTCCACATATCAAGGGAAGGGTTCCTGCTGAAGTTTGGTATCTGGACATGCTAGACCTCTGTGGCATATTTTAGAATATAAATGCACTTGTTTCTGAGCCTTTCTTTAAGAGTTAAATTTGGAGTTAAACTTTAACTTCCCAAATGCTCTTTCAACAGATTTGGTATTCTTGTTTACATGACAACTGCCCAGCTTAAAACCTTACGGGAGCATTCATCATTTAAGATAAATACCAAAATACATACCATGGGTTGCAAAGCCCAGCATGACCTGGCTCCTGCCTCCTCCTCCCTCAGATTGGTTCTGCACCAATTGTTCACTCTCTTTCAACGAATTGGCCTTCTTTTTTATTTTTCACATACGTAAGATCTTTTCTGGCACAGGGCCTTAAAACTGCTTTTCTCTGTGCTGGAACATTCTCTCCCACTCAGCTTTAGAACTAAGATCAGAAGTCACTTCTCCAGAGAAACTGTCCCTAACGTTCTGGACTAGTATGGATGCCTTTTATACCTCTTCTCTTGTTTTGCAAAAAGACAAGCAAACAAAAAAGAAAACAAATGAAAAATAGTACTCTAATTTTTTTGTAGCTGCTCTTCCATATTTAAAGTTTATTCTTAATAGGAAAGGTTCATGCTATTAGTCAATAGTTGCAGAAAAGTGTATTTATAGCAATAGAAGTGTTTTTAACATATACATTCACTCTGAATAAGGACCACTTTGCTGTCTTTCATTGAATTCTTGCTCCTCTCAATAGAATGCTATACTCTTTTCCCAGAGTATTTAATACTTATTCCTCACAATGCTTACCTTAGGCGCAATTATATGATTGTGATGTTATTTTATTTATTCCTAGTTTCCCCTCTAGACTATATTTTCTGCACATGAGGTTCAAGTCCCTGTTTTATTACCATTGTGTTTTCATTGCATTAAACAGAACCTGGTACAAAATAGGAATCCCGTGCTATTTGTTGAGTGAACAATTACCTTTTTAAAATGAATATTATTTCTAATTAAAAATAAACAAGAGATAAAATGTATTGAGCTTTAAAAATAAAAACAATACATGATAATTTTAGAGTATCTGGAAAAAGAATAAAAAAGATGACTATCCCCAATTCCATAAGCCAAACATCTATTCTGCATTTTTGTTTGCATTTAATAAAAATTCCCCATCCCAACAAATATAGGTTACTTCTTCATGAACAGGTAAAAAAGAAGGAGCAACTGAGAGGCTAGGCCTGGGGACCCAGCAGACAGACACAGGACAGAAGGTGCTGTGGTGTGAAAAGAAGAATATGCATTCCTTGCTTTGTGAGGGAAGACAGAAGACTAAGACCTTAAGTGAATTATTTGTTCCTCTCTTTTAAGGAACATGTTAGAGACTGTCTCATTTGCTAAATGTCTTTGGAAATGGGCAGGAGAAACAGATGAGAATTATTAGATCAAATAGTGGTTAATGTACAAGATGTTCTACACCTAATAGATAAACAAGACATAGAAAAATTGCCAGGACCAGATGGCAGTTCTTATGTCCTTTCATTTGTAAGGTTTTTTGTAAGATGAAGCACAAAAATGTGTCTGGGTTTAGACTAACTGCAAGGAGCTGGGGGAAAAATAAGTCAGTTCATTTCTAAAGCTGCCATTTTTCACTAATGTTGTATTTATAAATAAAGAAGCAATAGGCATATTACCTCATAACAAAATCTTCTATAACTTTCATAAGCACAAAATTCATTCTGAAAACAAAAAAATATTCCCATATAGAATTTATGCCTCATCACAGAATAATTTAAATAAAGGGAATATTTTGCAGTCCATCTGCAATTAAATACAATGAGACCCTACAATATAAACACCTAGAGAAGACCTGTGTTTTCTTTTCATCTTTTAATATGAAATTATTCAATGCTAGTTCTGATATTTCCAGCCGGAAGGGCTCTAGACAGCTGGCTGAGTGAGTCATTCCACATATTCTGAGAGGCAGGCATGAGATTCATTTGCTCTTTGCTTATGGGGATATATTAATGAACCTTCAATCTTGCTCTCACTGTCCCCTATGGTCATGATGCATTTGTAGAGAAAGCAGGTTTACACAGCAGAAAGGTTGCTGTCAATAGTATTAAACTGGCTGTTATTTATCCTCCCAGTCTTGGAATATGGAAGGAAGGGACAAAATAAAGAATGTTACATTTGTTTAGCAATAAAATATAGGATTCTCTTTAAGTTTATTTTATTTTTTTTAAACTTGTAGCTCTTATTCACAATTGTGAAGTTGAATCCTAATGGAGAAGCTGAAGATATTAGCCAACTGTTCTAAAAAGATGTGTTTATGGTAACTGAAGTAATTTAGACACACATATTTACTCTTGAAAATGGTGAATCTTTGTTTTCCTTAAACTTTATTATTTTTTCTCTTAACAGTTTATGCTGCCTATTCTTTTTGGTTTTTTTGAGGTGGGGGCAGGAAATGAGGAGGATGGCTAGTCTGAATTATTTAATACTAAGATTATTATTTCAAATTGTCCTGACAACAGATGCTTAAATGAAAACAAGGAAATAAGCATAATATTGAGGAGGTAGACAGACAGGACTTGTAAAGCAGATCATACTATGCCTAAAGCCTAATCAAAACAGCCATTACTTTTATTTGGCCTGTGAGTGATTTCATGTTTTACTTGCGGTTGTGCTGTGGAAAGGGAGTACAAGATTAACACTTGAGGGAGAGAAGAAGGGATAGTTAGTGGATTGAGTCTGGGTTGGTGCAAAGCTCAGTGATAGGAAAATGCAAGAGACGACAAGGAGAGCTCTGGATCGTATTCTATTGCATCATTCTTTGAACAGTGCCTCCTGGTGTTGTATAACACAGGAACGCTAGAGGTAAGAGACTCCTCAGCATGGTTTTCAGCATTCTATTTATCAAGAGCTGAGGAGAGCGCACAGATGTAGTTAGGGGTCTCAGACTGTTTCTCCTTCTTTTCTTTTTTGTCTTTGACCTTTGGAAAGAGCTATGTTGAACTTGATATGATATGATATGATATGAGCTATATCATATCATATCAATGAGCTTTGGAAAGAGCTATATCATATCATATCAATATGATATGACATAGGAAAATAAGAAGAAACTTCAAGCTAGAAAGCAGTTAAACCCCCCTTTTTGGAGAACCCTTGGTATAATCCCTCCATTATAAACTCTCCCCTTGGTTAAGGCATCCATTCCAATTACTATCCAATGATGCTGTGGTGTTAGAGCACTTGCCTCTGATGATTTGAAAGACCAAGCCTGGCTTCCCCATGGCCACTACAGAGGGTACAGTACACAAGAAAAAACATGCTGGGGTGGGAGACAGATATTAATAAGATGTAGAATGGTTAACTTTACCCACTATACACCCTGCCTATAGCCAAAACTCTAAAGGGACAATAATCAGACCAACCACATTCACACAGTTTCCTTTCCATAAGGTCCTTTTGGCCCCTTCCTTTCCATTCCACCAGCCACTGAGGACACTTTTGCTGTCCTGTTTGGACTGGTGCAAAAACCTCTCATTTTCTATTTCTCTATTCCCCTTCCACAGAATTTCAGTTTCCCCACAATGCAGATTAGATGGTTACTACCACCATCAAACACTTCCATACCTCCTAGAAGCAAGTGCAAATAACCACTTTTATAGTCAAGATGCCCATGACCGGGGCTCTCTCAAGCTTGCCCTGTCCCACAATATGCCATGAGTGCCACATTGCAAGTACGCTGGGTCTTTTGCTGTTTTCCAAACATGTGCTACGCACATTGTGGACACTATGCCATGATCACGCCAGTCCTCTATTTTGGAATCTCTTTCTACATATACCTATAGCCCAGTATATCCCTTCATGCCTCTTTTGTCTCTAGACCTCCTGATATCAATAGCTGGAATTCAGTGCTCCTTGTTTGCTTCTTTAGCGTGACATCACTTATATCTGGGTTGCACTGTATTATCATTTGTGACTGTGTGTGAATCTATATACCTCATTTAAGTTCCTTGGAATAAGCTCCTCATTCTTCTCAAAATTTCCACAATGATTTCCAGCTAATACACTCATTAAATAGTATTGAATGAACACTAGCTAATTAGCAAAAGTAAGATTATGTGAAAATCATTACATAAATACTGAACATAATGGGACATAAGAATGTTATATCTTTATGGAACTAAAATTTCTTCCCAACTTGGATTTTATGCATGTATATGGATGAACAATTTATATTAAATGAAAGTCTTCCATAGGTGAACATTCAGGTTTTAAACAAAGATGAGGAAAATGTTAGGACTATGGGAGGCTTTCCAGTGTCTATACTATCAAACCACATGTGAGCAATCTCCTGAGTATAAGTTATTGAAAGTAGAGTGACCAGGAACATAGATTTTGGAGCCTGACCTGAGTTCAAATCCTAGAGTCATCCATTTCTAGCTTTGTGACCATAGGCAAGTTGCTCAACCTTTCTAGTGTCTGGGGATAATAATACTTCAAGGAATTATTGTAAGATAATATATAAGTAAAATGTTTGCACAGAGAATGACATAATAATAGTTGCCATTTATTGAATGGCTAATAGTCTTTTTTATTTTGAGAATAAGTATGCTAATTTAAGTAAAGCTCTGAGGCCTTTAAATTTTGAATATACCTTCATACAAAAGTAAAATGACTTGAAGCATATGATTTAATTCATCTAGGGTTGGTTTGACCTAAACATTTTTAAATAAAGCTAATTCACCAATTCTACATGCCAACGTAGAAGAGAAATTCTAGTGTATAACAAACAATCAAGTCAAGTCTGAACAGTCAAGAGACAAAGAGAAGAAATAACAAATACACAACTATTAAAAATAGACTTCTTTCTTTAACATTTGGCATTTTATAAAAATAGACTTGAAGGAGAACTACTTTTTTCAGTCAGCTTATTGAATTTTTTTGTCATACTTATTCTTGGTGCTTTTACTGCTTTTTTTTTTAAAAAAAAAAATGAGGTTAAGAGTCACAAATAGAAGCAGCCCCATTGTACATTACTAATGGAAAGCATCAGTTATTAATCTTTTGTGCATTTGGTGACAAAACTCATCAATAAGCAGAGAGGACACGCTGCTCAGTGAAGAGATTTTCTGAGGCATCATCAGAAACAACAAACTCCATGTCTCATTCTCTTGGTGTTTACTTATATCTGTGTGTCTAACCATCACTCCAAAGTCAAATGTACATGACTTAAAGTAACTTATTTTATAAACTCTCTATTTGGGAGACACACTGAGATTTAACTGTCGTGAAAGACACATTTTGCTGGATAATGATGGTCTGCATCAGTGTCCTACATGAAATGGGAATGAGGACGCTCAGAGTTCATGTGTTGGTTGTTTTGGTTTTTATTTGCTTGATTTTTAGCATAATCATGTCACTCAGAAGCCTGAAGTACAGATGCAAGTACCATATGATTTTACTCACATGTGGAATGTAATGAACAAAATAAACTAACAAGCAAAATAAAGACAGACACAAATAGAGAGCAGGCTGACGACTGTTGGGGGTAGTTGCGGGGCTGGGTGGGCAATGGAGGGATAGAACAAAAAAAAAGGGAGAGTGAAAAAGCTCATGGACAGGGCCAATAAATAATGTGGTGATTGCCAGAGGGTGGGTGAGGAGTAGGGTGAAGTGGAAGAGGGGATAAATGGTGATAGGAGGAGACTTGACTTGGGGTGATGTACACACAATACAGTGTACAGATGATGTACTGTGGAATTATGTACCTGAAACCTGAGTAATTTTCTTAACCAGTGTCGCCCCAAAAAATTCAATAAAAAGGGAAAAAAATACCTAACTGAATTTCCACAGCTTATATCATTGTGACTGCATTCAGAAACACTTCTCTCTCCCTCCCTGGAGTAAGGTAAAATTCAGCGCCTTCTAATAAGCAGTAGTTCTACTGTATCATTGTAATGTTGAGTTTTGTTTTTTTAATGAGTAAAGGAACCACTGGTATAATACTGCAAGGATTTCCTGCTCTTAACCTCATTCTGCTTCCAGCTGTGTCAACATCTGGTCCTTGCTATGTTGTGCGGTAGTGGCTTTTCAAACTGAAATTTCATTACTACTTTTTTTTGTTATAGGGTGTTGCTGGGATCTTATCATTTGAAGTCTTTGTTTTTCTGCTTTTACAGTAAAACCTCATTAACTCCTCTTGCAACTTTAGATAATGAGTTAAGCTGAAGGAAGAGTTTCCTGGAGCAAATTAATAGTATGTAAAGAAGTCTATTGTGTCTGAACTAACTAAACAATTTTAAAGCTCTCTTTAAAAAACATGTTTTTATCAGTTAATATGCCAAATACTAATCACTCTTTTCAATTACATTAACATAGCTTTCATGAGAATTTTTATGAGGCCACACTTTTTAAAGTATATTTCAAGTATACACTGTTAAAGTATATTTCATTGATTATGCTATTACAGTTGTCCCAATTTTGCCCCCTCCATCTGGTACCCCATTCTTTCCAGCAATCTCCCACCATGTACTGTATTTTGCCATGTTTAATGCTCACCCATGTTTTTGGCCCATAATTTCAGAAAAATATCTTTTGTTTCAATTTTTCAATTCAATTTTCTATTTGTTCATATTTAGATACTTGTTTTTTTTGTATTATAAATAAATTTTAGCATTTATTTTTAACATATTATGATATAAGAAATTTTATGTAGCAAGTAATTATAAAACACAAGAATAGATACAAGGTATTCCAGGTACTACCCACGTATAATGCACAACCTTTTTTTCCCCTTAAAAATTTGGGCAAAATGCACACATTATATATGGCAAAATACGGTAGTTCATGTCCATGGGTCATGCATATAAATTCTTTGGCTACTCCATTTCCTGTACTGTTCTTAACATCCCCCTGTCTGTTTTGTACCTACCAATGTACACTTCTTAATCCCTACACCTTTTCTTTCGTTCTTCTCCTTCCCCCTTCCAGCTGATGACCCTCCAAATGATCTCCATATCTATAATTCTCCTCCTGTTCTGCTGGTTTGTTTAGTTAGTTTTTTAGATTCAATTCTTGATAGTTGTGAATTTGTTTCCATTTTAATGTTCATAGCTTTGATCTTCTTTTTCTTATATAAATCCCTTTAATATTTCATATAATAATAGCTTGGTGATGATGAACTCCTTTAGTTTTACCTTGTCTGGGAAGCACTTTATCTGCCCTTCAATTCTAAATGATAGCTTTGCTGATAGGGTAATCTAGGTTGTACGTCCTTGCTTTTCTCATTTTTAATACTTCTTACCAGTCCCTTCAAGCCTGTAAAGTTTCTTCTGAGAAATCAGCTGATAGTCTTATGGTAACTCCTTTGTAGGTAACTATCTACTTTTCTCTTGCTGCTTCTAAGTTTTCTCTTTATCTTAAATCTTTGGCATTTTAATTATGATGTATCTTGTGTGGTCCTCTTTGGGCCCATTTTGTTTGGGAGTCTCTATGCTTCCTGGATTTGTATGTCTATTTCTTTCACCAAATTAGGGAAGATTTTTTTCATTATATTTTCAAATAAGTTTTCAATTTCTTCTTCTCCTTCTCCTTCTGTCACCCTTATGATGCAGCTGTTGGTATGTTTGAAGATGCTCCCAGAGGTTCCTTAGCCTATCCTCATTTTTTTAAAGTCTTTTTCTTTGTGCTGTTCTAATTGAATGCTTTTTTCTTTCTTATGTTTCGAATCATTGATTTGATTCTCAGCTTCATCCCCTTCACTGTTGGCTCTTTGTAGATTTTTCTTTATTTCACTCAATGTGACCTTCATTTCTGCCTGGGTCTTTTTTATGCTGTTGAAGTACCCAATGATCCTTGAGCATCCTGATAACTAGTGTTTTGTATTCTGCATCTGATAAGTTGCTTATCTCCATTTCATTTAGTTAGTTTTTTGGAGATGTGTTCTTTCACTTGGGCCATATTTCTTTGCCTCTTCATTTTGGCATCTTCCCGGCATTTGTTTGTGTGTATTAGGTAGAGCTGCTTTGACTCCTTTTGTTAGTATCATGGTCTATTGTAGAAAAGCACACCTGTAAGATGTACGGGGTAGAGCCTTAGATAACTGTCAGGGCAGGAAACCTGTGTCACAGTTGTGTGGCTCTGTTTGGGGGAGGGCTCAGAGAAGGGACAATGACACCGCCTGATGCTACACTTTTTAAAGGTGTATTCAATTCAGTCTTTATTTTTGAAATATATATATATATATATACTTCTGTTTATTTGTGTATATATTTGTATTTCATGGAGAACTTTTTATCTAAATTTACTTACATGTTACCTACTCAAACTTGCCTAGGCCCTAATGAATCTTAATTAATGAGGTTTTATTGTAGCTTATTTTTCTCAGTGCTACTTGCTATATATAGTTTGCTTGTTTCCATTTTGGTTTTAGAATTTTTTATTTATTCATAATTTCTTTTAAACCCAGTGAACCCTGTTTTGTTTTTGGAAGTTCCAAAGACACTATAAAACTTTGCATATTAAACCATTATGTAAAGTCAAGTTTGAGCAAATTAATTTCAAGTTAGTCTTTCCATAGAAAAATAGAACATTATAAATTAGAAATTACCTGCATTTAAAATCGCCAAATTACCCTATCATAACTTTCTATTTTATTGTTTTGGGGGTCTAAGGATTAAAATATTTTCCTAAGCAGAAATCTTTTCTACATTCTCATTTTATATTTTAAAATATTATGCTATAAACACTTTAATTTTACTTTCACATTTTAAAAAATTTTTTATTACTTGTGGCTTATGTTCCTTCTCACTGAATTTCATATTTCAGAGACTATTGACTTATTCTTAAAACAAATTTGTACTTTGGTCTCTCTCTTCACTTTAAAGACCAAAGACTTTACTCTTTGGTTGGGAATACTCTTCAGTTGGAAATGCTCTGGATTTAGGGATAGACTTTTAAATGCCCTAGTGTACCCTCTGAGAGCCCTGTGGCAAAGGGAAGCCCTTTGCTTTTGTAGAAATGGGTCAGGGAGCTCAGAAGGATATCACTTTCTTAGATGACTTCTTAGGGACTTCATTGCTTCTTTCTGACTTAAACAGTAGGAATCCCTTTTCTTATTGCTCATAGGAGTTGTTTTTGGTCTTTTGAGAAAATAGCCTGGTCATTTTCTCCACAGGTTACCTTGGTGTCACTAGAATGTAATCCCCAAGAACTCTGTGAGGGCAGGAATTTTTATCTGTTTGCTGTTCTGCTGTATTAGCAGCAACAAGATCAGTGTCTGGTGTTGATAGTAACTGCTCAGTAAAAATATGCTGGATGAAAAAAGAGAAACAATATCATCATCAACAACAATGTCAAACAGTGAAGGCACATGTTGGACAGCTATCAGTTAACTGCTCATTCTCAGACACAGAAAACTCAATATCTGTTTATAACTAAATAGTGAAGTAGGCACATAAGTATTCAAAATGTACTTCTTATGATGAGTTTCTTTGTTTTCCTTTTAATATATAGAAAAACAAGGAAACTTACCATAAGAGGTACATTTCTTAGAATAGTTTCAGTGAAGACATTGGTGTAACAGGTATCTCAGAAAACTATAATACCTGGGAAAGTGGCACAGAAGTTGAATAAAAGCAATCATACTTTTCTGATTTTATAGGAGCAGGAAGATAATTTGACTGACTTGCCAGTCATGGCATTGAATTGTGCTGATTGAACTGTAAGAGTTCTCAGTTTCCTTTGCCTCTGGTTCACTCCACAAATTCCATATCAGTAAGCATTTATTGAGTACCTGCTCTGTGTTTGGAACTCTGGATACAAAAAAGAGTAAGAGAGACATTCTTCCTACCTAAACTCTGCAATCTATTAAAAACACAACCTTGAGGAAAAAATATTTGCTTCTCACTAAAGTTACCTTTATATTCACAACGGTTTAAACACAAAGCTTCCTTCCCACAAATATGGGATGGAGCTTCGATGTATATACTCCCTTTATATCTTTTCATGAGGAGGAAACTTAATTACACTTTTAAAGAAAGGAATTACAAGCGTGTGACTTCAGTAAATAGGAGTCATATATAATGAGCCATTTAGAAAAATGCTGCTGCCTTACATTTTCAAAGACACAATAGTTTAGTCATTTACATAATTTTTACATTCATTTTTTATTTAATCATTCTGACTTCTGAAAAAAGCAAGTATTTTTACCCCCATTTTCTAAATGGGGGCTGCTGCTGAGAGAGACCATATCATTCGCTCAACAAATCACATGAAGAATAACTAGTTAAGAAAGAGACCCAGAGGTGAAATCTGGCCCAGTTCTTACCATGTCATTGGTTTTTAGCAATCACATGTACACATGAGGAGAATCCCAGATCCTGAAGTCCTAGCCCATGACTTCATTGTCTACTGATTCAAGTTTCACATATTGAAACCCAAAGTAAAAATCAAAGTTTACCTAGTAAGGAAAAATTACTCAAATAGTTAGATTAGTATATCTAATATTTTGTCTACTCTGTTTATAACTACTTGAAGAAAATAAAATTTAAAAAGCTTAGCATTACCAGCAAACCAAATGCATTTTAATATTTATTTGACAGAAAATGTCTTTCAGCACTTCGCAGTACCTCAATATTATATCAGTAGAAGGAGAAACTCATCAAGTTGAATCTGTGTTTTGTCACAGTCTATAAGTGGCTTTTAATATTGTTAATATCAGTATATTTATTCAACACTTGTTTTTCCTCCATGGAGTTCAAAAATATGCAACTAAGAGGTTTTTGCCCTCCATGCTACTTAATAGAAATATCTGGTTAACAGAATGCTAAGTAAGTCAGGTTTTGCTTTATTTGATTCACAATGATTTTTAGAAAGAGTAAGGGAAAATGAACACTTAAGCAAATTGCCTGGAAATACCGCATTAAAGTTACTCCTACATGACCTCGTTTTGCTTCTTATCTAGAATGTAAAAACAGAAATTTAGAGACTTTGTGGTCTACCTACTTCTTTTTATATTTGAGGGAAGTTACATATAAAGAGAAGTAACAAATTATTTAAAACTCAATAATAAGTTTTCTTCACTCCAAATGCTCTTGAAGTACTTGGTGGTTGGCATGGCCCTGATTCCCATTCCAGCCATGTATGTGCATGTCTGTGCTACAGAGGCAGAGATCCACAACAATATTTTTTAAGTAGATATGTTAGGAACATTCTCTGTGTAGGTGATACCCTCAGATTAAATACAATACTTCTTGTTTGGCAATTATTTTATCTTACTAGTATGTCTTCATTAAGTGGTAAATTCCCCATGGGCAGTTTCAAAATCTACATGGACTATATAAAACTCAGTGCCTTGTAAATTATTTACATTTATTCCTGTCTTAATTAAAGGACAGACGATTTTTAATCATGAAGTGACTTGTTTTAGCATATTGATTATCTTGACCACTTGATTTCCTTGCTCTTTGCTCTAATTTTGGACTAAAATACATTGTACTATTTATTATAATCTTCACATAATTGGATAAAGAACTAAAAGAAAAAAATCCAAATTAATCTCTTTATCTGGTAAAAAAATATTGTTAGAAAAGGTCAGTAGACCGTTGGCCAATATGACGTTCCTATTTTACTTCTTGTAAATTAAATTTAACCAAGCTATCTCCCTCCATTCACTATTACAATGTAGAAATGAAATTAGTTTAAAGAGAAATGACAAATTTTGCATTAAGTTATTTCTTTAGGGCTGGGGAAAGACAGTGCATACGTAGAGCCATTGTCAATAATGGATGCAGATGTAGAATATGATCTTGCTTAAGATCAAGATACAGTGATCAGGAATAGATCTCTGCATACCTCAAGGACATTACCAAATTGAGGTGAACTGGTTGAGTCATATCAGATATAGACCAATAGGCTTGGCTTTAAAAGTAATTATTTACTGTTTAAGAGCCAAGCCAACACATATAAAGATAACATTTGAGTTCTTAAACAGCCTTACTTTTTAAAATATGAAAAGCTTACAGAACTTTTTTAAGCTGAAGGCAAAGGAAATATTATTACAAACCATTATCTTTATAGTATTTCAGCTTGGGGAATGATATACATACAGTCATGGAACATTTTGATCCAAGGTTTAAATTTAATTTACTTCTACATAGGATCTTTCAAATACTGTTTTCAAAAAAAAGATAACAAAATGAGATAAACCTTTCATTAGTTTGAATGTTGAAACTTATACAAGCATAAAGGAAAAATGGAGCCAAGCCACTAAGTTCTGAGTTAGAATCAAAAGCATTGTCATTTGTCTTGGCTGGTGTGGCCCAGTGGGTTAAGTGCCAGCCTGCAAACCAAAGGTTGCTGATTTGATTCCCAGTCATGGCACATGCCTCGGTTGCAGGCCAGGTCCCCAGTAGGGGACCCTTAAGAGGCAACCACACATTGATGTTGCTTTCTCCTTCTCTTGTTCTCTCTAAATATAAATAAATAAAATCTTTAAAAATATATTTTTTTAAATGTTGTCAGTTCTGGACAAGATGGAGGCATTGATAGAAATGCTTCATTTCCTCACATAACCAAAAGAAGAATGACAACAAATTTAAAAACAGTAAACAACCAGAAGTGTAACAAAATCAAACTGCATGGAACTCTGAAGACCAAGGAGTTAAAGAAACATTCATCCAAACTGGTAGAAGTGGTGGAGGCCAGCAGCTGAGCAGAGAGGGCTTGCAGCAAGGCAGCAGACACACAGGTGAGGTGGGGCTGGCTGAACAGGAAACTAAAGACTCAAAACCTCTAGGTGTAAAAAACTGTGGGGGTTGCTATGGCAGGAGAAACTCTCAGTCTCACAGAAGAGTTCATTGGAAAGTAAGAGTAGAGGGGAGAGAGTGGCATTGTTCCCTGTCTGACCCTTCCCCCACAGACAGCACCACAATACAGCAAAGAGAGTTTCCCCACCCTGGAGAATACCTAAGGCTCTGCCCTCTATAACATAACAGGTATGCTATGTTGTAAAGGCAAAGAAATATGGCCCAATTGAAAGAACAGATCAAAACTCCAGAAAAAGAGCTAAGCGAATAGCAGATAGACAGGATATGTGATAGGGAGTTCAAAACACTGGTAAACACTCACAGAACTGATTGAGCTTGGTCACAAAATGAAGGAAGAAATGAGTTCTACACAAAGTAAAATAAAGCAAAATACACAGGGAACCAATAGTGAAGGGAAGGAAACCAGGACTCAAATCAATGATCTGGAACAAAAAGAATAAATATACATCCAAATGGAATAGAATGAAGACACAAGAATTCAACAAAATGAGGAGAGGCTTAGGAACCTCTGGGACAACTTTAAACTCTCCCGTGTCTGAATTATAGGGGTGCCAGAAGGAGAAGAACAAGAGGAAGAAATTAAAAACTCATTTGCATAAACATTGAAGAAAAACTCCCCCAATCTGGCAAAGGAAATAGAGTTCCAGAAAGTCCAGGAAGCTCAGAGAGTCCCAAAAAATTGAATCTGAGGAAGAACATACTTAGGCACATCATAATTAAGTTACCCAAGATTAAAAATAAGGAGAGAATCTTAAAAGCAGCAAGAGGAAAGGAGACAGTTACCTACAAAGGAGTGCCCACAAGACTATCTGATGATTTCTCAAAAGAAATCTTACAGGCAAGAAGGGACTGGAAAGAAGTATTCAAAATCATGAAAGGCAAGGACCTACATCCAAGATTGCTCTATCCAGAACAGCTTTCATTTAGAATGGAAGGGCAGATAATGTGCTTCCCAGGTAAGGTCAAGTTAAAGGAATTCATCATCACCAAGCCCTTACTATATGAAATGTTAAAGGGACTTATCTAAGAAATAGAAGAAAATCAAAAACTATTAATAACAAAATGATAATAAACTCATAACTATCAACAACTGAACCTAAAAAACAAAAACAAAAACTAAGCAAACAACTAGAACAGGAACAGAACCAGAGAAGTGATCACATGGAGGGTTATCAGTGGGGAGAGGAAGGGGAAGGATGGAGGGGTAAAGGTACAGGGACTAAGAAGCATAATTGGTAGGCATAAGATAGACGGGGGAGGGTAAGAACAGTGTAGGAAATGGAGAAGCCAAAGAACTTATGTGTACAACCCATGGACATGAACTGAGGCAAGGGGAAATGCTGGAAGGTGTAGGGGTGCAGGGCAGAGGAGGGATAAAGGAAACAAAAAAAAAATGGGACAACTGTAATAGCATAATCAATGAAATATACTTAAAAATGTTTTCATTTAAGGTGGCAAAATGTAAAATAAATCCTTATTTTAAAAGACTAAAAGATATAAAAACAAACTGACAGTTGTGACTGAACAAAACTTGAAATTATCCAGAATATTATGCAAATTATTCTTTTTCTTTGACTAGGAAAATCTAACTATATACTATTAATTAATGGATGGATCTATTCATCATTCTATAATAGAACACCTATTATGCACTTAATAGGTGTCAGTACTCTTATGCAGAAAGTGGGAGTGATAAACAGATCAGTGATCAAAATTCATGGCCCTATGAAGCTTATCTTCTATTACAACATAGATAATAATTCGAAGGAAAAACATAATTTTGAATTGTTTTTAGTATTAGCAAGAAACAAAACGTGGCAGCTATTTATAGTGTTTAACTGAAGACAAGGCCCTACAACAAGAGAGTTTACTTTATGTTGTGATAACAAGTTATTTGTGCAGTATTAATTAGAAAATAAAAATGAAAACCACATATCAAGTGTTACCTTTGTATATGTAGCCAAGAACTTAAAGACATAGAATTAGGAATAAATATCATAAATAAAGTACTGAGTTTAGTGGGCAGATGAAAAGGACATGAGAATTCTAACAATGAAGAGAAGGAATGTTTGCCTGGTTTTCATTGCATTCCAGAGTTAGATGTGCTCAGAATAAATATGGACACTATTGGTGAAATCCACAAAGGGGACTCCTGGTCAAGATGGCAGCATAGGCAGACACGGCTGGCCTATTCACACAATCACACCAAAATAACAACTAAGTATAGAACAGCCACAACTCAGAACTGTCAGAAATGGGGTTGAATGGAGGTTTGACAACTATGAAATCAAGGAAACCACATCATCCAGATTGGTAGGAGGGGCACAGATGCAGAATGGGCTGATCCCATACCCACATCTAGTGGATAAAATTTCCGGAGGGATATCTTGGGAGCGAGGAGTCCCAGCCCCACACCTGGATCCCCAGCCCAGAGTTTCAGTGACAACAAGATAAGTCCATAACTTCTGGCTGCAAAAACTGAAGGGGATTGAGTCAATGGAAGAAACTTCTGGAGTCTCAAGCAGTTCCCCTTAAAGAAGCCACACACAAACTCACTTACTCAGACTCACTCCCTCTGAGCTCCAGCACTTGGGTAAGCAGCTTGAAAGCCACCAGAGGCATAAAGAGAGGAACTGAAGTGCCTGGCATCAAGGTGAGCAGAGGCCATTGTTCCTTTTCTAAACCCTCTCCCCACAGAGCTGGCAAGACGTACCACATCTGAAACTCCATTAATCTGGCTAACACTGTTTGACCCACCTTGGAGAACCCCAGAGACTCTGCCCCACCCAACTTACTGGCCCAACCAATCTGCTTTGCCATATGAATGGCTGGTATGGCAAATATCCACAATATCCTAAAGCCTCTCAGACAAGCAGCAGCTGGCCTCAGTGAGCCCCAGGCCTAGCAATAACACTAGCCAGCCTAGATTCACAGCTTGGCTTCACCTGGGAATCTCTAAGCCCAGAACAAGTAGCAGCCAACACAGATTGCTTTATAGCTCTGTCAGGGTGGCCCCAGATAAAACACAGGTGGGAACTGACCTTGGCCTGAACCACCCTGGAAACTCCAGAGCCTGTGCATACACTGGACAGCTACAGACCACACTGAAGTACCACCACCCTGCCCCTGCAGAGATGATCCTCTATGGAGGGTGAAGTTGGGGTAAGAGGTCACAGCCAATCCTTGCAGCTGACTGTCCGGGGTAATTCCCTCCCATTAGTCTGTCAATAGCAACCAAGGCTGAACTGCAAGAGGAGGATGTACTTAGTCCACACAAAGGGCATACCTTAAGTACCAAGATAGGGGAGACTGTGACACTGGACCCTACAGGACACCTACTACATTAGCCTACACTACCAAGACACAAAGAAGATCTACCTAATACATAGGAACAAACACAAGGAGTCAGATAAAACAAGGAGACAAAGAAACATGGCCCAAATAAAAGAACACATCAAAAATCCAGAAAAAAGAGCTAAACAAAATGGAGATAAGCTATCCATCAGATGCAGAGTTCAAAACACTGTTTATAAGGATGCTCAAGGAACTTAGTGAGGACCTCAACAACATATAAGAGATCTAGTCAGAAATGAAATATACACTAATTGAAATAAAGAACAATTTACCAGGAAACAATGAGAGAGTAGATGAAGCCAAGAATTAAATCAATGATTTGGAACATAAAGAAGCATGCCACAATGAATCAGAAAAACAAGAAAAAGGAATCCAAAAAATGAAGGTAGTATAAGCAGCCTCTGGGACAACTTCAAGAAGTCCAACATTTGCATCATAGAGGTACCAGATAGAGAAGAGAAAGAGCAAGATATTGGAAATCTATTTGAAAAAATAATGAAACAAAACTTCCCCAATTTGTTGAAGAAAATAAGCATTTAAGTACAGCAAGCACAGAGAGGTCAAACAAGATAGATGCAAAGAGGCCCACTCCAAAACACATCATAATTAAAATGCCAAAGGTTAAAGATAAAGAGAGAATCTTAAAAGCAGCAAGAGAAAAGAAGTTAGTTTCCTATAGGGGAGATCCCATAAGACTATCAGCTGATTTCTCAAAAGAAACTGTATACATTAGTAGGGATTGGCCAGAAATATTCAAAGTCATGAAGAGCAGGAACCTACAGCCAAGATTGCTCTATCCAGCAAAACTATCATCTAGAATTCAAGGGTAGATAAAGAGCTTCCCAGACAAGAAAAAACTAAAGGAGTTCATCACCACCAAACTATTAGTATATGAAATGTTAAAGGGACTTATTTAAGGAAAAGAAGATCAAAACTATGAACAAAATAGAATGGCAATAAATACATATCTATCAACAACCAAATCTAAAAAACAAACTAAGCAAAAAAAAAAAAAAACATTGACAGAATCATGGATAGAGTATTTTAATGGTTGCTGAATGGGAGGGTGGTGTAGGGGAATGGGTGAAGAGGTGAGGGGATTAAGAAGTACAGATAGGTAGTTACAGAATAGCTATGGGGATGTGAAGTGCAGGTTAGGAAATGGGGTAGCCAAAGGACTTACATGGATACCCGATAGATATGAATAATGGTGAGAGGGTTGCCTGAGGGTGTGTGGGGTGCTAGGTGGAGGGGGCAAAGAGGGAACAATCAGGACACTGTAATAGCATAATCAATAAAATATAATTAGAAAAACAAACAAAAAAAGACATGCAGGAAGAATCCTTACATATTCTCCCAGGGTATATATCTCTACTTCTTTTGATGTTTTACACAGACCTTTGGTTTACTTGCTTTCTCAACAGAGTTTTACTTTCCATATGATAGGGTATAGCTTTTTCTCAAACATGACTGTTCATGTCTCCATTTTCTAAGTAAATGCCATACACCCTACCAACCATGGCCAGAGTAGGGCATGAAAGGGGAGAGATAAGTAGGTAGAGAAGATAACATTTGTGATTTTCCTAAGAGCATCTTCAGTCCTGTTCTAAAGATCCTTCCAGGGTTAAAATGACTTTCCTCAGTAGAAGAGAAATGAGAGCAGTGACAGAATGGACAAAATGAAAGCTTCAACAATTGAGCCAGCTCTCTCCATCTTTCCCTTGAAAATAAAATGTGAACACAACAAACTGATGAACAAAATAGAACCAGAGGCATGGGTACACAGAACAGAGGGAAAGATCTCAGAGGGGAGGGACATGAGGGGATTGAATAAATGAAGGTGAAGAGATTAGCTAAAGAACACATCTGTATAGCCCATGAACACAGACAATAGTGTGCTGAAGGCGGCAGGGAGCAGGGGCTGGGTGGAGGTGGGGAAAGGGGGAAAAATGGGGGACATCTGTGATAGTGCCAACAATAAAAAATGGGAGTATGGAGCATAAGTACTCATCAAGTAAAATCATAATGCTTTGTTTCTTCATTGGTATGGTGTAAAGAGTTGGAAAGTGGGACCAGAGTTGTCCACTTTTATGCATTCTCAAGATTTGTCTGGGATACCTGCTTCCAAGATTTCTGACTCTTTTACATTTTCATATTTTTGTCTCCAGGATCAGATATTATCCAGAAGCAAGGATAGGTTATGTGGAGAAATTTTGAGTCCTGCTTAGTAATATTCTTTTCTCAAATGCAGAATTAAACAATGTTGTTATTTTAAATCAATATTAATATTAATAATCTAGCATGGCACTGATTACATGTTTTTAATGCAACAACATCTGCTAAATTAGAAACAAAAGAGTCTGGCCTTTTTTTTTTTTTGTAGTAAAAAGGAAGAACTCTGTTCTTCACCTGTACAACTAACTGGTGGCAGTAAGACAAAGAAAGTATAGGGCCATGAGGAGTGACAGCTGGCTCGACTGAAGTTGAACTGAGGGAAAACACTGAAGGTAGGAAAACAAGCTCCTAATTGAAGGATAAAGGTGAAGCAAGAAGGCAAATTGGTTTTGTTTAGTTAACAAGATTAATAAGATAAAGTTAGGAAGATGCTACAGTTTCATTATGTACAGTAAGTAGTACCTATGTTAGGGATCACAAAAGCAGTATAGCAGTACAAGCAAAGAAGGCCAGCAAGCAGTTCTCAGGAGGAAACTATGAGCTGTGTTTATTGCAGTGACAATAAAGGGAAAAAAACACACTGAGATTCCAACACTGAATAAAGTTCACCAGGTGGAATTTGTACTGGCACTCTATTATTTTCCAGTGTCTGTTAATGACATTTTGGGAAAGACCCACATTTTTTTTCATAGCATTTCTTGGGCAGAAAAAGAACTTGGGCCATTTAAAGGACTATACTTTTGAAGCCACTGCTACAAACATTTATGAAGCTGGTTTTCAAAAAACTGTCCCGGGTATCTATTCAGTGGTGTGTAGAGCCTATTGGATCAATTCAGGAGAATTGTTTAGTTTTGTTTTTATTTATTTCTAACCAGTTAGTTATAATAAAACCACTTAGCTTCCACTGATTCCTTAAACTATGTCAAATTTTTAATTGAAAACTAAAATTTCCCCAAATGTTAGTTCAACCTAAATTTCATACATTAAGAGCTTAGTGTTGCCAGTTCTTTAAGATTTTGAAATACCCATAATTTGATGGAAGAGACTGGGAATTCTAAGCTCTTTCCAATGACTTTATTTTGATTTTCTATCAAACATTCATCCACACTATCCCTCTAAAAACACAGTATCTAATTCAAAATGCTGTCTGTCTAGTTCAAAATGCATATGTAGTTTCAAGGCCAATCCCTTAGCATCTTCTCCTCATGGTACGACCACTGATACATGTGCCTCCTATGCAGAAATTCTTTCTTTAACTTATATTGCATTTCTTTTTTTAAAATTATTTTTGTTCAATTACATTTGGCCCCATTTTTCCCCCATTACTCTCCCTTACCTTGCCCATACCTCCCACATTCAATCATCCTTCCTGCTGTCCTTGTCCATGGGTCCTTTAGACATGTTCATTGACTTGACACTTCCCCTTCTTTCCCCCATGACCCTCCTCTTCCCTCCCCTCTGGTCATTGTCAGTTTGTTCTTTATTTCCATGTCTCTGGTTCTATTTTGCTCGCTTGTTTGTTTCGTTGACTAGGTTCCTCTTATAGGTGAGATATATGGTATTTGTCTTTCACAGCCTGGCTTATTTCACTAAGCATAATACTGTCCAGTTCCATCCATGCTATCATAAAGGGTAGGGGTTCCTTCTTTCCTTCTGCTCCTATGCAGAAATTCTAAGACACCATTGGCTAAGTAACATTCAGAATGACAACTTAACATTCTATTCAGAACCTCATTTTCTAGGAAAATGTTTTATGGTCATAAAACTAAAGCCAAACATTCAAAATAGGTTCCATTTACAATAAGAGCATCATTTATATTAAAGGAAAAATAGTTTCTGTGTCTAACACTGTTTCCAGAATTATTTTCTTTCTATAAACATATTTGTGTAATGGACTTATTTTAACTGCTTTTTAGAAGTGAATATACCTTAGCTGTCTAAATACATACATACATACATACATACATACATACATACTACCAAAGGCAATACAATAAAAAAAAAAACTAAATTGAAGAGCTGAAGGAAGAGGGGATATTCCTGTCTCTCTGCAGTCTTGTTTGCTTCTTTCCTACTGAGGCAGCTGAAAGGACCTGTAAGAGGTTTCACTGCGAAGAGGAAGTTTTAGAGATGAGAAGCCACAACAAATTGACATAAGACTATTTTATCTGTCAGTCAAGACATGAGGTAAACTGGAATAACATCAATGTCACTGAAATTATATTCTTTTTCTTCAAATACATATTTTTTCAAATTATTTTCTCACATTGATGTTCTTAAATGTAAAATACTGTATTTGGGTTGTTGCCCCTAGTTCATAATATATATTCAAATCTTCTCATGGTTCATTGACATCCATTCTGTGAATTGAAGTACACTGAAGTTAAATGAGACATTGCATTACATTGCAGGGGACATAGGCAACAACTTTTTACCTCCCAGGTTATGTCTATAGATCTAGAATTGCTCTTAATGGCCGTTTAGCTTTGCAAAGTATGATTGTGGAGCATCAGCAACTTCACAGTGGAACAGGAGCAGGTGCTGGAATGCCATTGTCCCGAAGGACATGTGGTAATAAAATGAGGGATCAGCATTATCAGGGTTTTCTATTTCCACTCACAGCCTT
>PVKM010006590.1:0-43825 GCA_004027735.1 Carollia perspicillata | reverse complement strand
CAGATGTCCATGCCACCTGGTATTGTAGTGACCAGGAGCAACAGGCAGGTGCTGGGAGAGGCTGGGAGTCCTAGGCTGTAGCTTTTGGAGTCCAATGCAGAAGCCTACTTATAAACCCTAACCTATTCAAATGTGAATATTCAGCCCGGACTCTGATCTAAAAGAAGGCACACACATTGAATACAGTATTTGACTTGCCAGAGTGGGGGACCTTTTGGATGCAAAAAGCTTTAACATATTTAAGTTGTATATATTCCCCCTAAAATCTGAGCTACATAAAGTTAAATTTTTAACTTTGCCAGGGTGGGGTCTTCAGCTGGCCTACTCTGGTCCCTTCAGTAAAAGACACTTGGACCTCTTGAATGCTGGAGAAGCCCAGTTCTTTAAAGAGCAGCATGTCCATATCATGACCAAGTATAGCATGGTGAGGGAAGGCTCCCATGACCTGTGGTGTCTGTGTGGGTCACCAGGGACCACCCCAGATCTCCTGGCGGAAGGGCACGGGCTACCAGAAAACTGCCAATGGGACTGGGTACTGTGTACAGTGGGTGTAGCTTCATGTAAGACTAACAGGGACCAAGAGCAAGAGGCAGGTGTTGGGAGAGGCTGGGGTTCCTAGGCCCTGGCTGTTGGAGTGAAATGAAGCAGCCAAATTAAACATTTCAACCAGCAGACAGGTCTAAGACAGAGCCTGTGTAGGAAGATACTGATCTGGCCCTCTTACAGGAGCACATAGAAATATACACCTATACGTAGAACCGTTGCTTCTGAGAGACAACTAAGGGCTAATTAAACAGCATCTGAACAAATGAGAGAAGAACACCAAAAAGAGAAGGCTGGGTAACTGGGATCTCTCTGGGATTGGAGTTGCTGGTGAATGCTGTTGCTTATGTTTCCCTCCACCACAGTGGGGTTGTAGCAAAGGCTTTATCTATCCCAGTGTTCTGGCCTTCTGACAAGATCACCACAGTTATCCCCAGCCATACTGCAAAGAGCCCATTTTGGCTTTAAAGCAGCCAGAGTAAACAGGATCAATAGGGAGTCACAACAAGCACCTGGTCTCCCTGCTTGGAGCCACACCAGCCGAGCAAGCCAGTGCCCTAGGTGCCGAAAGTGCCCACCTGGTTCCAAGTGGCCTGACAAAACCACCCAGCACTCACAGCCTACACAGATGCTGCTACTATGCAAGACCACTTTCTGTACAATAAATGAGAGAGAGACCTATATAAAAGGTTGGGGAATGGTGAGAACTCTTTGGAAACTGTGGGACTTCTCCATGGTTGGAAGGGCTGGTGAGCACTATTGTATATGTTACTCCCCCACTGAGTTGCATGGGTAGGAGCTCTATCTAGGTGCTCTGGCCTACCTGCAAGGTCACCACAGTGTGTCCCAAGACACATTACTTGATCTAATTTCAGCTCTGAACCTAGGGAACAAGTAGGATCCACAGGGCATTACCAAAAGCACCTGGCCTCCCCACCAGGAGCCACTCCAAGTTGGTACACCCCTGCCCCTGATGTCATAGGCACCTGCTTGGCTCCAACTGGCCTACCAAAACCACCCAGCACACACAGGAAACACAGATGTCACTCCTTCAAAAGGCCACTTTTTCAAGACTGGGAGAGATACCTATTTTGTCTAATTCATAGACACAAACTTAGAAAGTCAAACAAAATGAAAAACAAGAATATCTCTCAAAAAATTAAAAAAATGCCAAAATAAAACAGGATAAAATGGAGGTAAATAATTACCCAGATAAAGATTATAAAGAAATACTCATAAGGATGCTCACCCAAATTGAGAGTGGAATAGGGCAACTTAGAGAAAAAAATTAGCAAGGAGTTGTATAATAATGAACTGAGCAGAGCTGAAGATGACAATAACTAAAATGCAAAATAAATTAGAATGCCCTGGCTGGTGTAGCTCAGTGGATTGAGTGCGGGCCTGCGAACCACAGGATTGCAGTTCGATTCCCAGTCAGGGCACATGCCTGGGTTGCTGGCCAGTTCCTGGCAGGGGACACACGAAAGTCAACCATATATTGATATTTATCTCCCTCTCTCCTTCCCTTCCCCTCTAAAAGATAAATAAATAAAATCTTAAAAAATAAAAATAAATTAGAATGGCCCTTACCAGTGCGGCTCACTTGGCTAGTGCACTGTCCTGTAACTGAAAGGTTGCTGGTTCAATTCCCAGTCAGGGTACACACCTAGGTTATGGGTTTGATCCCTGGTCTGGGCACATATGATCCCTGTTCCAAGTGCATATGGGAGCCAACCAATCAATGGGTCTCTTTCACATCAATGTTTCTCTCTCTGCCTTCCTCTCTTCTTTCCTCTTTCTCCAAAAGTATTGAAAAATAAATATTGCTGGGTGATGATTTAAAAAGAACTAGAATTAATTAACAATAAATTAACTAATACAGAAGAACAAAGCAGTAAACTGAAAGACAAACTAGTGCAAATAAACCAATTAGAACAGCAAAAAGATAAAAAAGAAAAACAAGGATAGAAGTTTTAGACAAAAGGAACCCTCATTCACTGACAGTGGGAATATAATTTGATACAGCCACTATGGAAAACAGTGTGGAGGGTCCCTCACAAAATTAATAATAGAGGTATCATATGACCCAGCAAATCCTCTTCTGGGTATCTACCCCCAAAATTTGAAAAAAACATTTATTCACAGAGACATATGCACCCCTATGTACATTGTAGCATTATTCATTCACAGTGGCCAAGACCTGGAAACAATCAAAGTGTCCTTTGATAGATAATTGGATAAAGAAGATGTGGTACATCTATACAATGGAATACCAATCATCCATAAGATGAAATACTGCCATTCATGACCTGGATGGACCTTGACAATATTATGTTAAGTGAAATAAGTCATACAGAAAAAAGTTAACTGTTGGAAACTGCCCTGCCTGGTTTCAGAAGGTATTATCCCCTGTGGCTAAGCAGGGTGAAGTGAAAGGGGGCAAAAGCAACACCCCTCCCTACAAGGAAGATAAGCTTTATCTCCTGAATGGCTTACGGTCCCAAGGTCTTTTTATTCAGCCTTAGCCATGGGGGATTATGGCTTCTGAAACCAGGCAGGGTGGTTTCCAACAGTTAACAACCATATGATTTCACTCATATGTGGAATATAAAACTGAAAGCAACAAACAAACAAAGAAGAACAAACAAAAACTCATAGACACAGACAACAATATGGTGGTTACCAGAGGGAAGGGGGTTGCTGATAGTAAAAAGGGGTCAAATATATGGTGATAGAAGATGGTTTGACCTCAGGTGGTAGGCACACAATACAATATGAAGATCATGTATCATAGAAATGTACACTTGAAACCTATGTTATTAACCAGTGTCGCCCCAATACATTTAATTTAAAAAGAAATAAAATAGGATAGTTGAATGCACCTCTGGAACAACATCAAGCACAAAAACATTTGCATTATAGTGCTCCCAGAAGAAGAGAGAATAAAAAAGAAACTTTATTTGAAGAAATAATGGCTGAAAACTTTTCTAACTTGGGAAACAGACATACAGGTCCAAGAAATATAAATATTTCCAATGATGAACCTAAAGTGATCAACACCAAGACATACTGTAATTACAATGGAAAAGGTTAAAGATGAAGAGAAAATTTCAAAGGCAGCTAGAGTAAAACTGCTAGTTAAACAAAATAGTCCTATAAGGCTGTCAGCTAACTTCTCAGGAGCAATTTATAAACCAGAAGGAGTGGCAGGACAGATTTAAAGTGTTGAAAGAAAACCCCCCCACAACCTAGAATAATTTATGCATTACAGATATCATTCAGAATTGGAGGAGAGAAGATAGTGGATAGGTAAATGCTTTGAGACAGAATAAGTTGGAGGACTCACCCTACTCAATAGTAAACTGTAATACAAGGCTGTAGTAATTACAACAGCATTGCACTGGTATAAAAACAAACACACAGATCAATACAATATAAAGGAAACCCCAGAAATAAACTCATACCTATATGGTTAATTAATCTATGACAAATAAGGCAAGAATATACAATGGGATAAAGACAGTTTCTCCAATAATAGTATTGGGAAATCTGGACAGGTACCAGCAAAAAAATGAAAGTGGACCACTTTTTTACACCATATACAAGAATACATTCAAAATGGACTACAAACTTAAATGTAAGATCCACAACCACAAAACTTCTAGGAAAAACCCAAGCAGTAAATTTTTCTTACTTCTCTTATATGTTTTTTTTGGATATGTCTCCTCAGGCAAGGAAAACAAAAGAAAAAGTAAACAAATGGGACTCCATCAAACTACAATGTTTTTGCACAGCAAGGAAAACCATCAATAAAACGAACAGACAGCCTATTAAATGGGAGACTGTATTAACAAATGCTACATCTGATAAGGGGTTAATATCCAAAATTTATAAAGAAGTCATACTACTTAACACCAAAAATGAAACAATCTAATTAAAAAAATGGGCAGTGGCCATTAAAAAAAACACTTCTTTAAAGAGGATCTACAGATGGGCAATACTCATAAGAAAAGATGCTCAAAATCATTAATTGTCAGAGAAATACAAATTAAAACCACAATGAGACATCACCTCACACCTGTCAGAATGGCTACCAGTAATAAATCCACAAATGACAAAGGTTTCTTTTTATATACATCCTTGCCATCTCTTGTTTGTTCATTTATTGATAATAACTATTCTGACATGCATGAGGTGATATCTGTTGGTGATTTTAATTTACATTTCCCTGATGATTAGTGACAAGAAACCCTTGTGTGCTGTTGTTGAATGGCAACTTGGTGCAACTAATATGGAAAATAGTATGGAGCTTCCTCAAAAAATTAAAAATAAAACTGCCACATGACCCAGCGACCCTTTTATGGGTATTTGTCCAAAGAAATCCAAAACAATTATTTGAAAAGACATAAGCCTCTCTATGTTCATTGCAGCATTATTTATAATAGTCAAAATGTGGAAGCAACCTAAGTGCCCACCAATAGATGACTATATGAAGAAAATGTGGTACATATATACAATGCAATAATGCTTGGCCATAAAAATAATGAAATCCTATCATTTGCAGCAAGATGGATGAATTTAGAGGGTATTATGCTATGTGAAATAAGTTAGAGAAAGACAAATACTACATGATTTTACAATATTTGGAATCTAAAAAACAAACAAAAAACATACAAACAACAAAAACTCATAGATAGAGAAAACAAACATGTTTGCCAGATGGTTGGGGTTTGGGGAATGGGTAAGAGAGGAAATGGGATTAAGAAGCACAAAGTGGCAGTTACGATTCTTTTTTGGTGTTAAATTGTATGAGTTTCTTACATATTTTGGATATTAACCCTTTATGGCAGATCTGTTGAACTCATTTTCACCGGGGGCCACATCAGCCTCGTGATTGCTTTCAAAGGGCTGATAATTTTAGGACTGTATAAATGTAACTACTCCTTAACTGTTAAGGAGCTGAAATTACATTCAGCGCTTTGAAGGCAACCGTGAGGCTGATGTGGCCCCTGGTGAAAATGAGTTTGACACCCCTGCTTTATGGGGTATATCATATGTGTTATATGGGGTTCAGCAGAAGTAAGGCTTGCTTGAGTGTGGTTGATAGGGTATCTGAATGTCTGGCAAGAGATGGACAGCAATTTGAACATTTCACCTAAAATATCATATGGTGTACTTGAGTATGATACTGTTATGTTACACAAATACATGCTTATGATTTTGTAATAAAACATTTTGTGGACTTCTGGCCAAGATGGAGGCATGGGCAGATACACTGTGCCTCCTCAAACAACCAAAAGAAGGACAACAACAACAAATTTAAAAATAAAAAACAACCAGAACTGCCAGAAAATCAAACTGTATGGAAGTCCGACAACCAAGGAGTTAAAGAAGAAACATTCATCCAGACTAGTAGGAGGGGCAGAGACTGGGCAGTGGGGCAAAAAGGACTCACCACAAGGCAGCAGCTAGAGGACCCGGTGGGCAAGTTGGCGGCTATGGCTGGTGGACTGGGTGGTTCCACATTTGCATGCTGATAAACCGAGAGGAATAATTGGGAAGAGAGAGAGACCACGCAACCTAGGGTTCCACTATGGGGAAATGAAGCCTCAAAACCTCTGACTGAGAAAACCTGTGGGGGTTGAGGCAGCAGGAGAAACTCTCAGTCTAACAGGAGAGTATGTTGGAGAGACCCACAGGGTCTTAGAATGCACACAAACCCACCCACCTGGGAATCAGTGCCAGAAGGGCTTAATTTGCTTGTGGGTAGTGGTGGAAGTGACTGAAAGCCTGAAGAGAGGTGAGCAAGCTGCATTGTTCCTTCTTGGACCCCTCCCTCACATATAGCACCACAATGTAGTGATGTGGTTGCTCGGCCCTGGCAAATACCCCTTACTACATAACAGGTGCACCAAGACAAAAAAAATGGTCCAAATGAAAGAACAAATCAAAGGTCAAAGCTCCAGAAAAAAATACAACTAAGTGATGAAGAGATAGCCAACCATTCAGATGCACAGTTCAAAACACTGGTATTCAGGATGCTCACAGATTTGGTTGAGTATGGTTGCAAAATAGAGGAAGAAGTGAAGTCTATGCAAAGCAAAATAAAGGAAAATGTACAGGGAATCAATAGTGACAGCAAGAAAGCCGGGACTCAAATAAATGGTTTGGAGCAGAAAGAAGAAATAAACATTCAACTAGAGCAAAATGAAGAAACAAGAATTCAAAAAAATGAGGAGAGGCTTAGTAATCTTCAGGACAACTTTAAATGTTCCAACATCTGGATCATAAGGGTGCCAGAAAGAGAAGACAAAGAGCAAGACATTGAAAACATAATGAAGAGGAACTTCCCCAATCTGGCAAAAGAAATAGACTTCCAGAAGCTCAGAGTTGGGCCAAAGAAGTTGGGCCCAAGGAAACACACACCAAGGCACATAATTACATTAGCCAAGATTAAAGCTAAGGAGAGAATCTTAAAAGCAGCAAGAGAAAAGGAGACTCTTAGTGTATAGTATGCACTCTGTCAGCAGATGGCTGGCAGCAGGTGCCCTTCAGGCAAGGGAGCTAGAAGCAGTCTACAATTACCCACACAGCCATATGAGATCGTGGGAGTCTTCCCCAACCTGGTGATATTCAGTCTTTATTTGGATGTGCTCCTTGATAAGATTCTGGGCTTCTCCACCAGCCAAGAAGTCCAGGTTTCTTTTATTGTTGAGGGAGCTCCTGGCCCTGCCCTGCTCCTCATCTCCCACCCTGCTGCTACCATGAGCAGTCTCCATTTCTATCCCTCCATTAGATTGTGGCTTTTAATTGTACAGCTGCCTTGTGCCTGAAGAACCAGTGCATGGGACCCAGTGTTGCCCAGTACCTGTCTTCTGTTCCTGGTCTCCTGTGAGTTTATTTTTGCAGTGCTGCATGCATATTTGAAGTACTCATCCCACCAGTAGGCCTTCAAGCAACTGGGGCTGTCTAGGAAAGAAAATGTGAGGTATTTTTAAATCATCTTTATGGTTTACAGTGGTGCAAGGAGCTCACCCAGGCAATGATTAGTTCTCATTAGGACATGCTGCCTAGTGGGTACAAGCTTCTCCAACAGTCCAGACCTCCAGATATCCCTTATGAGGGGAACCAGGGCCAGCCAGTCCAGCTAGCCACTCCCTTGCCAGGCAAAGAATCCAGAGTTCTCCAATGAACTCCAAGAGTTCTTGATGTTTGAGTTCTCCAGCTCAAACATCAAGGGGAATATCTACAATTGGGGAGGTTAGTGCTTTCAATTAAGGAGGTGCTTTGTATCCTCAAAACCCAGCACTGGGACCCCCAGGCTCTCATGATATCTTTTTCTTGTTCATATCTTTGGTTTTCCTGACTTACAGTGGCTCATACATACATAGTACAAAACTTGCCACTTGGCCTTGGATAGCTGGGGCTGTCCAAGCAAGAGGAGTTGGGGATGGTCCCCACTCACCTACCTAGCCACCACTGATGGAGGAAACCCATCCATGCCAGGTGACAATCATCGTTTTGTTAAGCTGCCCATTTGGGTCCCAAACTTCACCAGTAGTCAAGATATCCGGGTGTTTCCTATTGGGAAGAACTGTGGTTGGCCAGCTAACAGGCCTCACCATGTCAAGGAAAGGCAGTTTAGCTTTTTCCTGCTCAAACTTCAGAAGGAATATGCACATTTGAATATTTTATGGCTTTTAATTAAGCATCTGCCTTGTACCCAAAGAGCCAGTGCCTTAATTCTTTGTCCCTGTTACCCTGACTTGCAGAGGCCTGTGCATGCAGAGTACATACCTTGTCAGCTGGCTTACAGAAGCCTAGGTCCTCAAGGCTAGAGGAACTTGAAGCAGTCTCAAAACACTCTCACAGCTTCCAGCAGCTGAGGGAAATCACCCCTCCTGGTAATAGTCAGCCACCATTTTGATATGGTGCCTCGTGGGGTCCCAGGTTTCTCTAGGAGTCAAGACAACCAGCTGTTTATTATTGAGGAGAACTGGAGCCTGCAAGCCCAGTGGCTTCACTTTGCAAAACAAGGAAATAAAGTTGTTTCCCAATTCAGTCTTTAGAAGGAATATGTACATTTGAGTAAGTTATGGCTTTTAATTTTTCATCTGTCTAGCACCCAAAGAGAGAGTATCTGGAATCTCTGGCCTCTCTCTTCACTCGTTGCTTGTTCTTCGTTTCTTTTAGTCTGACCTTTGGAGGCCCACACTTGCAGAGTGCACACCCCATTATCCAGTCTAGGGTAGCCTTGGTTCTCCAGGCCAGAGGAGCTGAGAGTAGTCCCCAACTACCTGCATAGCTTCCAGAGGTGGAGGAGCCCACCCCCTGACAACAGTCAGTCTCTCTTTTTGAGGTACTGCCCAGTTGGGTCTCAAGCTTCTCCATCAGTCAAGATGTGCAGGTGTATTTTATTGAAATGAACTGTGGCTGGCCAGCCTCACAGACCCTGCCCTAGCCAGGCAAAGCACTTCTCCTTTTTTCTACTCTGCCTTCAGGGGGATATGAATATTCACACTTGAGTTGGTTAAAGTTTTTAATTGGGTATCTGCTTTGTGCTCCCAAAAGTGAATGTCTGGGATCCCCAGCCTCTTTGGACATCTTTCTATTGTTCCTAAATTCAGCTTTATTTGTGGTGGCCCATGTATGCATAGTATGTACCTTTCCAGCAGCCAGGGTTCTCCAGGCAAGGGGAGCTGGGTTAAGTCCCCAACCATTCTCACAGATTCTAGAGGTAGAGGGAACCTTCCCCTGCACCAGTGACAGTCCCCATTTGACTTGGTACCAAGAAAGGTCCCAACTTACTGTCACAGTGAAGATGTCTAGGTATGTTTTATTGGACGGAGCTATAGCCAGCAAGCATAGCTAGCCTCACCCTGGCAAGGCAAGGCAGTCAAGGTTTTTCTAATTCAGCCTTCAGAGGGAATATGCACATGTAAGTAATTAGGCATCTGCCTTGTACTCCAGGAGCCAGAGCCTGGAACATTTGTGCTCTTCTAACACCTGCCTCCTGTTCCTGGTCAGTCTGACCTGTGCCAGCCTATATATGTGCAGTACAAATCCCTTCCATTGATTTTGGCAGCCAGCGCCCTCAAGACCAGGGGATTAGGAGTTGTTTCTTTTTCTTTTTAAAGATTTTCTTTATTTTTAGAACAGAAGGGAGGGGAAGAAGGGAAGGGAAGGAGAAAGACAGGGAGAGAAACATCAATGGGTGGCTGCCTCTCACACGTTCCCCCCACTAGGGAACCTGGCCCACAACCCAGGCATGTACCCTGACTGCGAATCAAACTGGTGACCCTTTGGTTTGCAGCCCATGCTGAATCCACTGAGCTATACCAGCAAGGGCTAGGGGGGTTGGTTCTTAAGATGTTATATGGCTTCCAAGGATGAAAGGAGCCTTCCTCCACTGGGCAATAGTCAGTCATCATTTGAACTTTCCCCATTGCAGGGTCCCGGGCTTCTTTACCAGTTATAATGTCCAGGTGTCTCCTATTGAAAAGAACCTTGGCTGGCCAGCTTAGCCAGCTCCTTTCTTGGCAGGAAGGGAGTTCACAATTTTCCAGCTCAGCACTCAGGGGATATATCCACATTTGGGTAGTTTAGGTCTTTTAATTTGGCATCTGCCTTGTACTCCCAGGAGCCAGTGCATGAGACCCCTGATTTCTCTCTACACCTGCCTCTTGTTCCTTGTGTTCTGTGAGTCTGACTGGCCATAGCATGTGCATGCACAGTACACACCCCATCAGCCATCCAAGAAAAGCCTGCACCCTCAAAGCCAGAGGATCTAGGGTCAGTCCCCAACCACCTTCACAGTCTCCTGAGGTGGAAGAAACCTACCCCTGCCTGATCTATCTGCCTAGGACTTCCAGTACTATGTTAGGAGTGGTGAGAGTGGGCACATTTGTCTAGTTCCTGATCTTAGAGGACAATCTTTCAACATTTAGCGATTGAGCATGATATTAGATGTGGGCTTGTCATATATGACCTTTATTATATTGAGGTTTTGAAAGTTTTTATCATGACTTAATGTTGAATTTTGACATTTTTTGACTTATAAACTGTGATTTGAACCTTTAATTCCATTAATGTGATATATAACATTTTTGGTCTGTGTATGTTGAATCATCCTTACATCCCAGGAATAAATCCCACTTGATCTTAGTGTATGTCCCTTGTAATGGGCTACTGAATTAATTTTGCTAGTATTTTGTTGAGAATTTTTGTCCCTGTATTCATTAGGGAGATAGGCACGTAGTTTTCTTGTAGTGCACTTATGTCTTTGGTATCAGGGCAACTAATGTCTTTTGGTATCAGGGCCTTGTAAAATAAAATTGGGAGTGATTTCTTCTCTTCCGTTTTTGGGAAGAGTTTGAAAAGGGTTTGACTCAATTTATTTACTTATTTTTGTTGAGTTATAAATAATGAGATGAAGAGTTTTCAGATTCTCTCGCTTAACAACTTTTAATATTCAATGTGGTATGATTAAAAAATGCTTACCATGCTGTATATAACATCCCCATGACTTATTTACTTTATAACTGTAAGTCTGTACCTTTGACCTCCTTCATCAATTGTACCAACACTCAAACCCTGCCTCTCTCTGGTAACCATGAACCTGTTCTTTATATCTATGCATTTGATTTTTATTATTTTATTTATTTTTTATTAAAAAATTTATTTATTTATTTTTAGAGAGCAGGGAAGGGAGGAAGAAAGAGAGGGAGAGAAACATCAGTGTGTGGTTGGATCTTGTGCGACTCCCACTGGGGACCTGGCCCACAACCCAGGCATGTGCCCTGACTGGGAATTGAATTGGTGACCCTTTGAATTGCAGGCCAGCATTCAACCACCAATCTGAACCAGCCAGGGAGAGTTTGTTTCTTTTAATTCTACATATAAGTGGGATCATATGATATTTGCTTTTCTCTGTCTGGCTTATTTCACTTTGCATAATGCCCTCAATAGGGCATCATTTATGTTGCTACAAATGGCAAGATTTCATTCTTTCATGGATGAACACTGTTCCATCATGTGTGTGTAATTGCATCTTTATCCATTTATCTATAGATAGCCACTTCAGTTGTTTCATATCTTTGCTACTATAAATAATGCTGCAATAAACATGGCAGGGCATATAGCTTTTGGAATTAGTATATTTATTTTCTTTGAATAAATACCCAAGACTGGAATTGCTGCATCATATATTAGTTCCATTTTTAATTTTTTGGGAATCTTCAAGCTGTTGCTCCCTGGTCAAGGGAGTAGCCCACACACAAGATGATTTCTCTGGACCTTTGCCCAGGTAGCAACTTGTAGCTGAGTCAATTATAAATGAGGAAACCTTGAGGAAAGCTGAGGTAATGGACATAGTCAGTGATTTAGCCTTAAACTATGGTGAACTCATGCACCATTTACCAAGATAGCATCTAGAATAGAGGTCTTTGAGAAAAACACCTCCTCCCTTCAACAGAGGCCAACAATCATGACCCACACATGCTTTCCATGGCCCAAAGGCTTCCTGTCAGAGCAGGTCATTCCAGTAAAGCTTGTGATCAGTGCAAAACATTCTTTTGAACTACAAGCACCATAGAAACCACTCCTTTAGCATTTACAAATGGCATGGAAATCTATTGGTGACATTAAGGTCCAGAGTTATGTATTATCTTTGAGTTTGACCAAAGCAAATAATGACAAAATAAGAGCACTTCTGCCTTTTCTATGGTTGCTTAAGAACTCAGCAAACCTTTTAGATGAATTATGTGTCAGACAGACAGATGACACCTTCTATCATATATTCTCATTATCTTACCTAGGCATAGAATCAAATATAATCACTAAATTCTGGAGAAATAATTGGAAGAATCTCAGAAGATTCTCTGTGAAGACTTAGACAAGGGCCTTTCCAATCAGTTCGAATTAACTACCATGTTAAAAGCACAAAAACTATATCATTTATACAGTTTTGTATAAGTCTACTTACCTTGTAAGATTGTTTTGAAGATTAAATTGTAATCACATAAAGGGTCATAATGAAGTCACAATAAATATTAGAGCTCATTTTTATCACTATTTTATCAGTAAGGAAATAAAAGAACAAAGAATTCAGCATGTCCAGATCAAATAGCATTTATGACATAAAGACAGTACTAAAATGGAAATCTTTTAGAATCCAGTGCTTGCACCATTCTGTGATATATTTTCTTAACCATTCTGTCATATTTTGCCCACTGACTCTCAATTTCAGCTATGTACTCATCTTCCCATGTTCTTCAGGTCAGACAAGAGTTCTATTATCCATTTGGTCTCCCACATGAGAAACTTTAGCAAAAAGGGAGAGAGAGAGAGAGGAATATCAGCACTTATATAATGTAACCAAAGAAAAAAGTGTACTTACAACTTCTCTCAAGAATGATACAGTCTGTGAACAAGGACAAACGACACATAAGTGACAAGCCCCAGGTACTGCAGTTGTTCCTGAAAATATGTTCTTGGAGGTTTCCTGATTTAATTCTATAAATATTGTTCTCTTTGTAACTATTTCTACATTCATGCTTTCACTGGCCCAATGAAACCTCTCTTGTTTATTGCCTAAATGAAGGCAGCAGTATTAAAACTGATTAAATTGCCATTTCTCTTGTATATCTACTATCCAAAAACAGGTTAGAGGAGAAATAAAAATGCATATTTAATGATGGGTGGTTGCTCCTAAATATGAGCATTATATAAGGAGCTCATAATTTCTGTGATTTCTATGGACAATACATTTATGAATTGTCTCTGTACTAAGAAATTAATGCTTACATATTCAAAGAAAAGTGACACCAATTAAAAAGAACCTATGTATCCCTGTGTTCATAGTAGCATTATTTACAATAGCCAAATGCTGGGGACAACCTGAGTGCCCGTAAGTAAAGGAGTGGATCAGAAAACTGGTACATTTACACAATGGAATACTAGGCAGCAGAAAGAAAGAAGGAGCTCCTACCCTTTAGGAAAGCATGGATGGAACTGGAGAGCATTATGCTAAGTGAAATAAGCCAGGCAGTGAAAGACAAATACCATATGATCTCACCTATAAGTGGAACCTAATGAACAAAACAAACAAGCAAGCAAAATAGAACCAGAGACATGGAAATAAAGAACAAACTGACAGTGACCACAGGGAGCGGGGAGAGGGATAATGGAGGAAAGAGGGGTAAGGGTCTAGTCAAAGAACTTGTATGAAGGACCCATGCTAATGGAAAACAGCATGGGGACTGACTGAGGGAGTGGTGGAACAGGGTGGGGGAGAGCAACAGGGGGAAAATTGGGACAACTGTAACTGAACAACAATGAAAAAAGAAAAGCAATGTTCAGAGTTATAGACTTAAGGACAATATCATCATTGAAGCTCATATTCTCCAAAGTCAATGATTAACTAATGTCTGAGATAGTTATATTTTTCTAAATAAAAACTAATATATGAATAAAAGATCACAGAATAATTTTAAAAGTATAGTACTAAAAAATTCTAATGCACATCTTGTCATTTTATTAGTCTCAACCATGATTAGGAGATCAGGTTTTTGTGGAAGACAGAGGTGGGAGCAAATCTTTGTTCTTCCATTCACTAGTTAGGTGAACATTTTGTTTTAGAGTTCCAAACCCCATTCCAAACATTATAAATCTACTAAATCTACTTGAGAAAAAAAAATTGGCACATTTTAAATATATTAAAAAGAAGGTTGATTTTTTAGCTTGAAATAAAAAGTAAAGAATACATGATACTAATTTTTAAGAGCCACCTGAGTAATCCAAGTAGTACATACAAGGGCTCCTGCAAGAATAACAACTGATGAAAATAAACCAACACCATAGTTCATAGAACTTTACCAAGATAAATTTAAAAAGCCAGCTCAGTGTGTTTGCATAAATGCAACACTACAGACCCAATAATTTAGTATATTATTAGAAAAAATATGTCCGTTCGAAGTAGCAATTGTCAATAAGTTTATATAATGAGGACTGTTTTGAATTGCATTAGGCACTGTCATGAATAGTCTTCTGTTGACTGAATGGGAAAGAGGAAAAAAATAAAACTGGGTAAATTGAAATCTTACCAAGTAAATCATAATAATTACTTTAATTAAATTATTAATGTACTTCTAAAATATTATGTTCTCTTAATACCAGCTTTACTAAAACAGGGAGTGTCAAAAGCTATTAAGAATTTCTGGAAAGCAGGTATAAGTATTTTTAAATGGTGGCCTTACTCTAAACAAACAGGAAGAGCCCAATGGCCACCTGTAATGACCTGAATGATAACTAGTAGGAAATATACAAGTGTAGAATTAGAAAGTAGTCTATATAAGATGAAAAATCAACAGAGTGTTGTTTTTTAAATCAAGAAATGTTTAATTCTCAAGGGAATTCACAGTCTCAAAGGAAGTAAAGGAAAAGAATCTGCCTGCAGATTCTTGTTATCAGTTGTTCATGTTGCTGCTGGCAAATGTATGAAAAGCTTTTCTGTGAAATTCCCTGGAAAGCACAACACTGGAATTTTTCTTCATGTTTTCATTTTAACAGTGGAAGGCATTACACAGACTTTTGCAATATTCTCACAGACATACGTTTTCTTTGATAATGTGTCTGTTATTTGTATGCAAGAGATACTTTGTAGGCCCGTTTTCAAGGCCAGTAGTGTCAGGGTAAAGCAGAGAGATGAACTTGGAGACAGCTCTCCAAGATACCTTCCTGAATTTCCACACCAATGAATAGAATCTGTATCACACATCTTCAAAAACAATATCATTTTCCTATTCCTGTGGTTTGTTATCTTACAGGTAATATGAAAAGGCTCTTCTAGACTTACAGTATCTGGCATTGTCTCCAAAGACATGCTCACATTGCGAAAACCTGGAGTTTCTCTTTCAAGTTCGATTGTCTGTAGTATTGCCAGTGCACCGAGCTCTCTTTTCCACACTATGTCCAATTTTCCCATGTCTGTTAGTCCCCTAATGGCACCAGATTTCTCTGAAAATTCCTGCTTGATCTGAAAGTGATACAAATACTGGCGTTCTTCCATCGACTGCAAAAATGTTCTTGTTCCAAAGGTACACTCATCTTCTCCAGCCCAATTCACATGATTTAATTCTGCTGCAGTGTACATTTCAGGTGGCTGTAGGGAAACCTTTTTTATAAAAACATCTGAAGATGAAATGTTCTTAATCTGGACTTCAAGAAATAAGTCACTCATCTCTGAATTGTAAAACTTGGTTTTAACTTCCAATGGTGTACCTGAAGAAAACAAACACAGTTCCCTTAAAAACATTTTTCTTACTTACTGTGTTGAACAGATACTGAATCCACAGGGACATCTCTTCAAATGTGCATTACTCTGTCATGGATGACATCATCAATATAACAATTGAATGAAGATTCTGTCACAGTAACCATGGAGACTAAAATATGTAAAGGCTGAGTACTTGTCTGAAGACAGTATTTTCATGTTGATTTTGACAACTTAATTGCAGTCATTTGGAATTTTCATATAAATTAAATATTTGCCTAAAAAATGTATGTCTAAGAATTTTGATAAAGTCAACCTTTCCCCCAAACATTGACGTTTCTAGTGGAGAGACACTTGTCATGTGCTGGTTAGAGAAATTGCCAGGTACATCACTATCTTCACATGTGACTGGATAGTTGGTTAATAAAGTATGCTTAGTAGACAGCATCACTTGGAGTATCAGAAAGATCTCCTGTCTTGGTGGATTACCTTGCATTTTGACCACAATTTTGTCCCATCGTTTTAAAAGCACCTGGTATAGTAAGTTGATAAGACACAGAGACAACTGCTTTTGATAGAAACATTTATTACTTAGTTTCCAAAAGGATGGGACATGTCATGTCAGACAGGGCCACATGGGAATGCCCCAGAGTTGGTCCAGAGGCAGAAGGAATAAGGGGAATGCATTCATGCAAGTTTTTATTGAAATTTCTGTGGCAAAGGCAAAGCAGAGAAGGGTAAGCAGATTAGAATTGGCTGCTTTGAATAAGGTCATGGTGCTCCTTGTTGCTGGGTCTTCCCATAGCTGCCTTGTACATTTCCCTGAGGTGATATTTGGACAAGACAATAGTGGCTTAACCTATGAGAGCTCCATAAAGGAAAGAGTTGACTGATATGGGCTCTGGACTGGTTGGCATGCACATGAATGGAATTATCACAAGGGAGTCATATGTTACCTAGAGGAATTACCTTGTCCTGGGAGGGGCAGTCTCTCCCTGGCCAGCAAAGCACCGAGATGTCAAAGCATCAAAAATACAGAATGTTAAAAAAAAGAAACATGAATAGCCCTGGCTGGTGTGGCTCAGTAGATTGAGTACCAGCCTGTGAATCATAGAATTGCTGGTTCAGTTCCCAGTCAGGGCACAGGCCTGAGCTGCGGGCCAGGTCCCCAGCAGGGCATGCATGAGAGGCAACCACACATTGATCTTTCTCTCCATCTCTTTCTCTTTCCCTTCCCCTCTGTCTAAAAATAAATAAAATCTTTAAAATTAAAAAAAAACATGAATAATATACCCAGTGGATGTAGTCATTGGGGATAAGAGGTACAGGCAGGCCAGAGGCAGTCAAGAAGGATGCTGCACAGAGGAAAGACCCTGGCCTCAAACAACTCCTATATCAGTCTGGGTCCAACATGGGAAGTAGAACTAGTAAGAAATGTAGATGATTAATTCATAGATTAAAAGCATCTGGATAGATATTTATTATAGGGATTTGGCTTACATAAATATGGGGGATAGCAGTCCCTAAAATGCTGTCTCTGCATCTGATATATGCAGTTGAAGCTCACAAGGCAGGAAGGAAGAAAATATGAAAAGGGAGGAATTCCACAAGCACAATCTGGAAACCAACAGTGTGGACTGTGCCCATGCCCATTCTCAATGCTTCTGAGTTTGGTGGTGATAGTATCTTGCCTAGGCCAGGGCCCTTTGTCCTGGAGCTACAGTATAGCACACATAATTGACTCAGCTGTTGCTTCATCCCGAGTTGAGTCAGCAGATAAACAATAACATGTTACAACATGCCTGCTGCCTCCCTTCCACCTTCTAAAATCTTAGGGGAATCTTTCTTGTGGCCTACCCTAACTGTAAACATACAACATATGAAATTCTGGGAAATGTGGTTCAGCCTAGCAAAATGGATACATTGTAAAATCCATTGATAACCTCCATCCCTGCCATCATGGTCACTATGTTCATGAACCCATTGGGAAATGAGAGACATGGTTGGTGATGGAGTCTGACTGATATCCATGGAGTAGGCCGACCTATCTATGCACCTGAGTAATGAAATCCTCCTCTGGTCAAGTCATCCTTTGGTGAATATTCACATGGGACACTAATATATTCAGATTATGTGTGGATTTGGCATTTTCTATCCACATATGTCCTCCCCAGACCTCATCTCTGATTTTCCAATGTGTCCCTTCCAAGTTCTGGACCACCCAGTCACACCATTGTTGATAGCTGTTAAGTTGTTGTAGACTTTGTGCACGTGTTGGTATGGGGATTGAAGCTCTCAGCTTTTTCTTTCCCACTGTCTCCAGAACAGACAGTTAAGAGCAACCAGCCAGCTGCATATACACCGTATTTTGACTAGAATATTCTAAGGTAGTAAATACTTGGTCACTTAGAGCCATACTTTGTGTACCTACCTGACTATAGATATCTTTGTTTTAAAATATTTTATTTATTTATTTTTAGAGAGTGGGGAAAGGAAGGAGAAAGAGAGGGAGAGAAACATCAGTGTGTGGTTGCCTCTCACACAACCCCTACTGGGGACCTGGCCCACACCCAGGCATGTGCCCTGACAGGGAATCGAACTGGTGACCCTTTGCTTTGCAGGCCCGCGCTCAACAGGCTCATGCTCAATCCACTGAGCTACACCAGCCAGGGTTGATTATAGACATCTTAAAGTAACAATCTGAATAATTATTTACTTACCATTTTGACATGGATTTCCGTTATGTTGTTTATCACTGGAAATAGATTAATTAGTGCCTCTGGATCTAAATAGATTAGAGAACCAATTCCAGAAAACCCAACACTGGTTAAAATAAATTTGTCTTTAAAGTCCTTTTCCTCTAGTACCACCTTCTTGAACTGTTTACTTTGTCAGTTATTGTTCAACCAAAGATACAGAACGAGTAAGGAATAAGTAAATATTTATGTGGAATGGTTGTAGAGTCTAGTTAAGCAGCCCCTGTGATACTCTATCTAAATCTGATTCTGTAGCTCAAAGTCTGCAAGGCAGACAGGTAATCAGGGAAGGAAGACAATAAGTAGGCTAAACCATAAAAGTACAGGCTGAGATTTCACAAGGAAATAATGTCCATTCTTGACCTAGGTGAAGAGGGTATCACAAAGCCTTACCCAGACCAGCCTCTGTTTGATGGCAACAAATTGAGTCAGCAGGTCAGCAATAATGTGTACATGTTACAAAAATAATGGAAGTGTCTTTCCTGCCTTCCTAAATCTCATCATGCCCTCTTGTGTAGCACAATCTAACTGGAAACACATGAGAAAGATAATTCTTGGGCATATAGTGAAGCCTAGCCACGTTGACATATTATAAAGCCATCATAATTCTTTTACAACTGTCTTCTTAAAGTCATGTTTTTCATTCCCTTTAATAATCAGAGTGACTTCCTTTTACTAAAACTATTCCTTAAGCATCTCTCAAAAATCTATAAATAAAACGAACCTTTCTACTTCTTAATAAAGAATACACAAGTACTTTCCTAGAAACTGACAACTGCTAACAGAGGCTCTGAAAAAAACAGCCTACACTATAGTGGAATCATTGGATACTTCCCACACACAGAGGGCTGTAGATGCCAAGAAGTATAGAAGCTAGTGTAAAATCTTAGTAACAAAATAGTAATGAGTCATTCCTAGCATTTATGTATATATTTGTATGTAGAGGATTAGGTGACCATGCAGAAAGGTATGGAAGGATTCACTTTGGAAGTGTCAGACTGGAGGTATAATCATGGTGAGGGAGGTTACAAATAAAAAAAAGAGAAAGCCACATCAAGGAAAGAACGAGCACTTATTATTTAGTATATACATAACAAGACAGTTTAAGAGGACACCACTAACATGGCTTTGGTTGTCATCACAGGGTGAGAAAATCTCAGTTGACTATTATTTTATCTGCATTTTTGTCCTTATTACCTGATTTTTTTAAAAAGCTTATATTTTAATAAAATCAGCTGTTTTGTTAGAAACAAAAATTAAGTACCTATAAAGAAAATCTGACAAAGTAAAAACTGAAGAAAAATGCATACTATATAAAACAGACAAGTAAAATTTTCAAACAAATAAAGAGAAAAATAATCCAGAACAAAAGTATGCAAAAGCGAGTAGAAAATTTACTACAGATGAAAACAAAACAGTCAGTACACATGAGAAATATGCTTAAGAACAATTATCAGGATTCCAAGATGGCTGCAGAGTAGGTAGAAGCTACACTCACCTCCTCCTAGCCCCAACCTGGATTTACAGCTAAATTACAGAGGAAGCATCCAGAATAACCAACTGAGGGACAGCTGAGCTGAAGTATTATAACCAGGGATTTACAGAAGAAGCCCCACAGAGACTGGTAACAAGGGCAAAGACATGGAAAGGGTTGGACCTCAGATCCACGTGCAGCAGTTGAGAATCCAGAGGGATAGCTTGGCTGCAAATATCCCCCCAGAGGAGTGTGGGTTCTCAACCCCATGCCAGGATCCCCAAACCAGAGCCCCAGAGTCAGAAAGAGGAACCCACATAACATCTGGCAGTGAAAACAGCAGGGACTCTGTCTGCCAGGAAGAGAAGGGAGTCTGTTAGAAACCGAAACCAAGGTGCTCTCTTAAAGGGCCAATGCACAGGATCTTGATGTGGAAAACTCATCCAAGGCTCTGCTAGAGTGAAGGTGACTCAGGGCATGCTGGAATAATTAAGAGAAGGTCTGGGTAGAGAGATCTGCAGGGTCAGCCACTCAGCGTCCTGTGCTAAGTATCTATCCCACACCACTCTAAGATGCCACCTTCCCAGGGTTGAGCACTCCTATTGTGACAGTACCAAGCTGGGGAGTGCACTGCAACAGTCCCCCAACTACTGGCAACAGCACCCTGCCAAGCTCAAGTCTGGCAGAAAAGTGTAGTGGCTGCACCTAGTAGGGACCTTTGGTGCACTCCTTTTCTGGCGAAGCTCTTAGGAGACACTCAGACAGTCATTGAGCTGTATAGTTTTGGAACAGGGGCCATACTAGCCTCACACATGTGTGCAACTGGCTCTGGCCCCCACCTGCTGGGGGTTCTCTTGGCCTGTCCTTTTAAGTCCCAACTCCAGGTGATCCTGCCCTGCTGAGCTCAGTCCTGAGGGGTGAAGGGAGTGTTCCTCAGAGCTGGGACCTATGGAGCACATCTCCATTGGAGGCCCTTTTCTGGGACACAGACAGCTACTGGGATGTGTGGCTGTGGTGGGGGCTGGGTACTTGTTTTGCCACTCCTGCAGGCTCATTGGTACCACTTACAAAGATAGAGTCTTTTAACCTGCCCCCACCCCAGTCCCAGTGACCCCTCCCTGCTGAGCTCAGTTACGTGGAAGGAAGTGCTACTCAGAGCTGGCACTTTGCAGCACAACTCCCTCAGAGTCTCAATTTTTAAAAATATTTTATTTATTTATTTTTGGAGAGAGGGGAAGGGACAGGGAAAGAGAGGAAGAGAAACATCAATGTGTGGTTGCCTTTCATACACTCCCAACTGTGGACCTGGCCTGCAACCCAGGCATATGCCCTGACCAGGAAATTAACTGACGACCCTCGGGTTCACAGGCTGTCAGTCAGTCTACTGAGCCACAACAGCCAGGGCTCAATTTTTTTAAACTTTATTTTTATTGTTGGCAATATTACAGATGTCCCCATTTCCACCCCCTGACCATCTCCACCTAGCCCAGCCCTCCTCCTTTTGGCTCTCATCACACTGTTGTCTGGGTCTGTTTTATATATGTGTTTTGTCTAATCTCTTTACCTTCTTTCATCCACAAACCCCCTCCAACCTCCCCTCTGACAGCTGTCAGTCTGTTCCCTGTGTCTATGCCTCTGTTTCTATGTTTGTCAGTTTATTTTGCTCATTAGATCTACATGTAGATGAAACCATATGGTAATTGTCTTTCCCTGACTGGCTTATTTTACTTAGCATAATAATCTTCAGGTCCATCCATGCTGTCCCAAAGGATAACAGTTCCTTCCTTTTTACAGCTGAGCAGTATTCCATTGTGTAAATGTACCACAGCTTTTTTTTAATCTACTCATCTACTTATGGACCCTTGGACTGCTTCCACATGTTGGCTATTGTAAATAATGCTGCTATGAACATAAAGGTGCATATATCTTTTGAATTAGTGATTTGGAAATCTTATGATACATTTGTAGAAGTGGAATCACTGGATCAAAAGGTAGTTCTACTGTTCGTTTTTTGAGGCATCTCCATACTGTTTTCCACAGTGGCTACACCAGGGTGATTTAAGGTATGTATTGTTTGGTTAGGGAAGAGAGGTATAAATCATTTGCTCTCCAGTGTCCTTGCAATTCACCACCTGGTTGTAAGTTGCTCAAACTATTTGGCCTTATTTAATTTTCTTGTTTCAGTTTCCTTATTCCACTTGCCAAGGAATTCTCCTACTTTTTTTACCATCCTTTCACAATTCCATTGCTAAAAACAGGCCTTTGCTCTCCCTGATACTTCCCGTGCCTTGTCTCAGCAACCCCACATAATACTTGGAGTACATTGGGAAGTGAGTTTTTAATTTCCAGTAATGCTATGGAGAGCTCTAATGTCATAATAAAAATTCAACTCCCACTTCCAGAACACTCCACATGTATATTGTATTCCAAAACATGGATGAATCTGAGGATACCTCGATTTCATCTAATGTGGGGGAAAGGATCAAATGACCACAAATATCACTGAACCTCCCATACATCAGGACCCTATAAACATATAAAAGCCAGCACCAAAACCTGCTGATGCTCTAGGTTAGTGGTTTTGATATTATTATTCTTCAAACAAGAGGACTTCTGGGTAAGATGGAGGCGTGGGTAGACACACTGTGGCTCCTCGCACAACCAAACTAAGGACAACAACAATTTAGAAACAGAAAACAACCAGAACTGACAGAAAATTGAACTGTACGGAAGTCTGACAACCAAGGAGTTAAAATAGACACATTCATCCATACCAGTAGGAAGGGCAGAGTCAGGCAGCCCACAGAGAGGGGTCGTGGCAAAAAAAAGTGGTGGTTTGTGGACCCTGGGCACAGGGTGGCAGCGGGCAGACCCAGCGAGGCACATAAGGTGGCTGGCTGACCGGGCGGTCACACATTCAAGCGCATAAACCAAGCAAAACTGGGGAAGGAGACAGACCATGCAACCCAGGGCTCCAGTGTGGGGAAATAAAGCCTCAAAAAACCAATTGAAAACACCTGTGAGGGTTGAGGTGCCAGGAGAGACTCCCAGCCTCACAGGAGAGTTCATTGGAGAGATCCACAGGGTCCTAGAATGTACACAAACTCACCCACCCAGGAATCAGCATCAGAAAGGCCCAGTTTGCTTGGGGGAAGTGGCAGAAGGGACTGAAATCCCACAGAGAGTGGAGCAAGCATCACTGTTCCCTCGTGGACCCCTCCCCCACATACAGCATCATGACCCAGCAACTGGGTTGCCCTGCCCCAGTGAACACCTAAGGCTCCACCCCTCACAATGAAACAGGAGTGCCAAAACAAAAAAATGGCTCAAACAAACAAAAGAATAGATCAAAGCTCCAGAAAAAATACAGCTAAGCAATGAAGAGATAGCCAACGTATCAGATGCACAGTTCAAAACACTGGTAATCAGGATGCTCACAGAACTGGTTCAGTTTGGTCGCAAATTGGATGAAAAAATGAAGGCTATGCTAAGTGAAATAAAGGAAAATGTACAGGGAACCAATAGTGATGGGAAGGACACTGGGACTCAAATCAATGGAGTGGACCAGAGGAAGAAAGAAACAACCAAACAGAAAAGAATGAAGAAACAAGAATTCAAAAAAATGAGGAGAGGCTTAGGAACCTCCAGGACATCTTTAAACATTCTAACATCCAAATTATAGGGATACCAGAAGGGGAAGAGGAAGAGCAACAAGTGAAAAGTTATTTGAACAGATAATAAAGGAGAAATCCCCCAATCTTTCAAAGGAAATAGACTTCCAGGAAGTCCAGGAAGCTCAGAGAGTCCCAAAGAAGTTGAACCCAAGGAGAAACACATCAAGGCACAATGTAATCTTAATAATATTAGCCAAGATTAAAATGAAGGAGACAATCCTAGAAGCAGCAAGAGATAAGGGGATAGTCACCTAACAAGGAGTTCCCATCAGGCTGTCAGCTGATTTCTCAAAAGTGACCTTGCAGGCAAGAAGGGGCCGGAAAGAAGTATTCCAAGTCATGAAAGGCAAGGGCCCACATCCAAGACTGCTCTATTCAGCAAAGCTTTCATGAGAATGGAAGGGCAGATAAAGTGCTTCCCAGATAAAGTCAAGTTAAAGGAGTTCATCATCACCAAGCCCTTACTATATGAAATGTTAAAGGGACTTACCTAAGAAAAAGAAGATAAAAATATGAACAGTAAAAGGACAGCAAACTCACAGTTATTAACATCCACACCTAAAATAAAAGCAGACTAAGTGGTCACCTAAAACAGGAGCAGAGCCACAGAAATGGAGGTCACATGGAAGGTTAGCAACAGGGGAGTGGGAGGAGAGAGTGGGGAAAAGGTACAGAGAATAAGTAGCATAGATGGTGGGGAGAAAATAGATAGGGAGAGGGCAAGAGTAGTGTGGGAAATGTAGAAGCTAAAGAACTTGTGACCCATGGACATGGACTAAAGGTGGGGAAATGTGGGTGGGAGAGGGTGTGCAGGGTGGAGGGGAGTGAAGGGGGAAAATGAGACAACTGTAATAATGTAATCAATAAAACATATTTTAAAAAACCACAAGAATTACATGCGGAAATTCAATACATACATAAAAAATATAAACTGGGGCATTCTTGTTAAAATGAGGAGTTTCCTGAACCACTTCCACTGAAGCCCTAGCACTCCATAAAGCACAATTTATTTATTTTTCCTCGAGACTGGAAGGTTTTTAATTTTTTCACAATGTATATAGAAGATAAAAGTTCCACGAATCCTATTCTGAATGGACAAAGTCACCTCATGACTATTTGTTTAGAAGCAGAGATATCAGTTACACTGATGACAATTACAACATGGCAACTGGGGCACAGAATCATCAAAACCATTAGAGTTACTGGTTTTTTTTCAGAGGTTATCCTCACAACATGGTAACAATTTCCATTCTAAAGCCCTACAAAACCACTATATTCAAACTACTTCTACATACAGGGTTATATTATCAGACCATGACAATTTGATAACAATGTGAATAGCCACATAAGTCCCCAAATGACACAAAAAATCATAATGAGCCCTGGCTGGTGTGGCTCAGTGGATTGAGTGCCAGTCTGTGAACCAAAGTGTCGCAGGTTGGATTCCCAGGCAGGGCACATGCCTGGATTGCAGGCCAGGTCCCTGGTAGGGGGCGCTTGAGAGGCAATCACACATTGATGTTTCTCTCCCTCTCTTTCTCTCTCTCTCCCCCTCTCTCTCAAAATAAATGAATAAAATCTTTTAGAAATTACAATGACATTTTGTAAATGTTCTCAACTAAAAGCAACAAGAAGACCTCAACAACTCAACTTCCCCAGTGGGTAGAAATGGAAAAGGAGATGCATAGGGTCTTGCCTAAAAGCAGTGAAACAAAAAACAGATAGCATTAACTTTCCACAAACACAAGTTTTTATCTGGTTGCAGAGACACACTAAAGTCGCAGTGCTCTGTTAATAGTTCTAATTTAAAACACATATCGGTGAACCAAAAACGTTAGGAAGAGTCAGGGGGCTCTTCCACTTCCTCTTCCTTCCACTCCACCAGCTCTCAGGCAGCCCTGTCTTTCCAGCTGGCTCTGGCTTCTATTGCACTCCCACATGAGCACACCCCTGTTATTTTGTGTCAGGTTCTCCCTAAGTCCTGGGGAGCAGAAGCCAAAGGCTTTGCATGGGATGGGGCCTGGATATATTCACACCCAAAATAAGATGGAAACAGCCACAAAAGCCTGGGGAGAAGAACTGAGGGGCAGCTAAAATCTTATACCTGCAGGTTCCCGGGAGCATGATTGGACCTGGTAGAAAAAAGTATAGTTAGGCTAACATTAGTCTTAACACAGCATAAACAAACCAATGAACTATCCCTAATTCTGGAGTCTCAGATCTCCTGTTCTCTGTTCAGCAGTCCTGCACTGTCCCCCTTTGAAGATTCTAGGCCTTGCTGAAGGAGTAAAGGCATGAGAGCAGAGGGGACAAAGAAAGCCAAAGAAAGCCTGTCTCCTCAGCTGTTTATTAAAAAACCTTGCTTTTTCAGTCATTTCTTTTGTTTCTGACGGGTTGCTTTAAGGAAAATAAAAGACGTGAGCTCTGAGCAGGTGTTTCCCCAGCACCTGCAACCTAGGAGCCTAAAAACAGATAAAGACCGGGGAAGCTGGCTTCTGAGGGAGTCCAATGACTGGGGCTCAGGAAGGTAGGCTTCTGGAAGAGACCCAGGCATTTTCTCTGCCTTGAGCACATGCCCAGGTATGTCAGCACAGCAGGGTCCCTAGTGTTTGGGGGATCTCCTGCATTTGCCCATGGCCCACCAGGATCCACAGGCAGCTCTCAAGGTCCTTATAGATCTGGAAGCAGGAAAAGGGTTGGCAGCAACCTGGGCAAAGCTGATAAGGGTGATGGCCAGACATGGGTAAGGTACAGACAGCACAGGCCTTCACAGATAGCAGGCTGTGAGGTAGGACCAACATGGATAATAGCAGTGTGATCACAAAGAATGTGTTACCCACTGCTTCATGACCTTGATCTCACCCATGCCTGACAGCTGTAGGCTGTCTGCATAGCTATTCTGCTAGATACCCAAATAGTCCAGTAGCCTGGGGTAGCCTGGCCTGTCATCCTGAAGCTCTGAGGTGCTAGAATGTCTAAGTCTGGTTGTCAGCCAGCACAATGTATCCACCTCATCATAGGTGGAAGACTCAGCTGGCCATATCCAATGTGCAAAACTAGCATAAATATGAAGCCCAGCATGTTGTGGCCTTGAAGAGGCACTGGTCCTTCTAGCTATGACTTGTGGGTGCCCATCTCAAAATGGGTGGGAAGACCATTTGTTCAGAGATGAGCCAGAAAGATGATAGCAGTACATGTCCACAGCATTGAGTGCTGGGATAGACACTGTGGCATGTGACTCCCATGATGCAGGAAGGCCACATGGAAACAGAGGATCTTGGCCATGAAGACCAGAATATGGAGCTGCATCCACTGATTGTCCAGAAGGGCCAGAGTGCATGGAGGAGAAAGCAGATGACAGAGCACCACTGTTGGCCTAAGCAGACGTCCACAGGAGGTAGAAGGAAGTTTTATGTAGGTAGGGGCCAGGTCCCAGAGTAGGACTTAGCCAGACTGGAACCCATAAGGCCTAGAAGGGGCCTCTGTAGACCAGCCACCTTGCTAGGTCTCTCCTGGCTCTGTGGGGCCTATCCCTCAGCAAGTAGTACTGCAGGGGGTTGGGCCACAGGTCCTCTTTAATCATCTGGGTAACGCTGCCAGCCTCTGGGAGGCTGTGCTGTGAGGTTTCTTTGTGATTCCTGGTGAGTCTTTGGCAAAGACAAGAAATCCCTAAGTCTACATATAAAGTCTCCTTCTCTTCTCTCTTTTTCTCTCTCTTGTGAAGTTTTCTTTAATATTTTTCTTTTGGTGGCAGTATTGCTCCACTAAAACAAACCCCTTCCTTCCTCCCACCTTTTGCTTTTGAAAAACACCTACAAATGAAACAAGTGTATTTTACTTGCAAAAACCGACTTGCATATGGGTCTGGGATTTGCATCTAAGGGAGATTTCCTGGAAACTATCTCTAATAATTTTCTGCTCAGGTTTTCTTGATTATATAGGAAAAAAAGGTCAAGCAGATCCCATGATCTCCTCTCTGCTCCTTTTCTTTTTCTTTTTTTCTTTTCAATAACTCCATGGTTGTAAAATATACACCTGCTCATTATAGACCATTTGGAAAATACAGAAAAGTTTAATGAAAAATAAATATCATCCATAGTTCCATAAACATGAGAGAGAACTACTGCTAACAGTTGGAAACCAGTCTCTCCAGTGTATTTTCTGTGTTAACATTTTAATATAATTATAATGATATGGTACATATAATTTTATATTCCAGTTTTTATAACATATATCGTAATCATGTTTACTGCTCTTTAAATTATTTTTATATTTTTACTGCTCTTTAATTTAAAGCATTTTTAGATATCAATCTTTTTAAAAGATTTATTTATTTATTTATTTATTTATTTATTTATTTATTTATTTATTTTTTTTTTTAGAGAGATGGGAAGGGAGGGAGAAAGAGAGGGAGAGAAACAACGTGTGGCTGCCTCTCATGTGCCCCCTACTGGGGACCTGGCCTGCAACCCAGGCATGTGTCCTGACTTCGAATCAAGCCAGCAGCCCTTTGGTTTGCAGGTCAGTACTTAATCCACTGAGTCACACCAGCCAGGGCTAGATATCAGTCTTAATGAATGGAATATTTCCTGTTAAATGAGACGTTTAGATTGTTTCTGAAATATCATGATTTTAAATAGAATTTTAATGAAAGTAATAATCTGAATGTTCCCTTTTTGAAATGGACAAAATACATCTTTGAGGAACTAGAACAAATGACAGTAAGCTTCTACCTTTTATCAAAAAATGGTAATATTTCAAGTATTTTCTCATACTGCCTCAAAACTCACAGATTTAATGAAGAGAAAAAATTCTTCTAAAACTTTTTGAAAGCTGAAAAAACACTTTTAAACAAATCTCTTTAACTATGGTATACTCTGAAACAATCTAGCTGTAAGTCACTGAAACTGATGCTCTCCATCCTATGATAGGACCTTGCCTTCCAAAAAGAGCTCAAATCCATGGGTGTGGCATTTTTGCACATGTTTTTAAAGAAAACTGCTCTTCTCCAGCCAACAAAAAGTATCCTCCTGTACCCAGGAAATTTTGGAGATGAGGGCCACCTTTAAGGAATAAAATATTAATTGTCAGGTATCTGGCACCTGGAGCAGACCCAGCTAATCGGAACGTTTAATCCACTACAGATTATCAGGGTTTTTTTTCGCTGTGTTTTGTCCTAATTTAATGCAAAAACTGTCCAAATTATCAAGCACCATGACTCCATCTTCACTATTTGCAAGGATCTACTTGGTCTTCTATCACTCTTCTGTATATAGTTCACAAATTTCCACTTACTATACCATATTCAGATGTCCATCCCAAACAGATAAGGAAAAGGAATAGTTAGTAAAAGAAGTACAGTATTCCAGACGCTTCTCCAAAGAGGACATACAGAGGATCCAGAAATACATGAAAAGATGCTCAATATCGCTAGCTATCAGAAAGATGTAAATTAAAACCACAATGAGATACCACTTTACACTGGTTAGAATGGCCATCATAAATGAAGCAACAAACAACAAGTGTTGGAGAGGTTGTGGAGAAAAGGGGACCCTAGTTCACTGCTGGTGGGATTGCAGACTGGTACAACCACTGTGGAAAACAGTATGGAATTTTCTCAGAAAACTAAAAATGGATGTGCCTTTTGACCCGGCAATTCCACTGCTAGGATTATACCCCAAGAACCCAGAAACACCAATCCAAAAGAACCTATGCACCCCAATGTTCATAGCAGCACAATTTACAATAGCCAAGTGCTGGAAGCAACCTAGGTGCCCATTAGTAAACGAATGGACCAAAAAACTATGGTACATATACACAGTGGAATTCTATGCAGCAGAAAGAAAGAAGGAGCTCCTACCCTATGTGACAGCATGGATGGAACTGGAAAGCATTATGCTAAGTGAAATAAGCCAGGTGGTGAAAGACAAATACCGTATGATCTCACCTTTAACAGGAACCTAAACAACGAAACAAACAAGCAAGCAAAATATAACCAAAGACGTTGAAATAGAAAACAGGCTGAGAGTAACCAGAGGGGAGAGGGGAGGGAATTTCAGGGGAAAAGGGGAAGGGATAACAGGAACAAGTATAAAGGACACATGGACAAAAACTAAAGGAGGTAGATATGGGAGGGAAGTGGGGAGCACTGGGGGGGTGGACTGGGATGGGAGTAAAAGACAGAAAACTGTACTTGAACAACAATTAAAATAGCTCTGGCTGGTGTAGCTCAGTGGATTGAGCACGGGCCTGCGAATCAAAGGATCAGGGTTCGATTCCCAGTCAGGACACATGCCTGGGTTGCAGGCCAGTTCCCAGCAGGGGACACATGAGAAGCAACCATACGTTGATATTTCTCTCCTTCTCTCCTTCCCTTCCCCTCTAAAAATAAATAAATAAAGTCTTTAAAAAATTAAAATAAAAAATTTAAAAAAGTACAGTATTCCCACTATTGCCACAGTAACCAATTGCAATACCTGGTACAAGGGAGTATGTATGTCTTTGTGGTGAGTGTGTATGCAGGTGTATGCACACACACACACACACAAAAGTATAGCCATCGGACCACAAGAATTACCCAAATAGTTACCCATTATGGTTCAGAACATTCCAAAATGCAAAGAAACACTAAGTCACTTTAGTTCTTGGTTCACTTGTCAGTTAAAGTTTTCTGTAACTCAGTCATCCTTATGTCCTTACTAAATGTAGAATCTACTGCTCCCAGATCATAGCATGTATATAATCAGAGCTACATTACTAAGAATATTTTGGGAAAGTCTCTTCTTTTTTTATACTATACTTGGATGAAAAGTAGGGCTATTTATCCAACTTCTGTGTCCCTCCTATCTCTTCAAATAAGTTCACTCATCCTTTCTTTTAAGGCTATTGACCATTGGAAAATGACAAGAAACAAAAACAACAGACTTAGACATTGATAAGTTTAAGATTCAACAAAATAACAAAAATCTTCATGTAGTCTTCCTGAATGTTTTTCTATTGATGCCATCCAAAAGGCTTCATTGTACATTTGTTTTTTTTTCCCCCCACAAACTTCCACTCTAGTCCAGGTATTCACTTTCTCTAGATTGTGCAGACCCTTTTTTTCTGAAGTTACACTTTGTTACACTTTTGGTCTGAAGAGGTAATAGAGAATAAATATTTAAAGGACATGCTTTCAGACTGATCTCAGTCCAAATTCCAGTGCCAACTATTTAATATCGATGTGTCTTTGTGCAAGACACATATTAATTTTTGCACCTGTAAAACAGGGTAGACTTTATTACTTTTACATTTCCTTCTGTGTTAAATTCAGCACTCAGTGTGGACTGTGAAAATCTAGAAGGTCTGAAATGTCAAAGGGAGGAGAGTGTGAGGTAAGCTACTAAAGCATGGAAAAGTTTTGGAGAGAATACAACAAAATCAGTTGCTTACAACTATAGCCATGTCTTCTGACTTCCTCAAACTTCTTGACTTGCTTTTCCATTCATTATTACTCTATTGTTTGATCAAATATTGTGTAATTGTTGAACAAATATTTAAATATAAATAAGTGAGACAGGTTGTCAGTATGAAAACTGAGAGCAATCACAGACCATGTTGTGTAAGGAAAAGACAATATTGTCACAGATAAAAGCTGAAGCATCTTTGAGCTTCGTAGTCTGGCTTCAGTTTTTCTGAAAGTTTATTAACCCATTCTAGGCAAAACCTTGAGTGAACCCCAAGAAACTTAGGCTCACTAATATGGGCATATATGGCAGGGCAGTAGTGTGGGTCAGACACTGGACATCTGACAAGGAGTGAGCTGGACTCACCATGGCCAATATCCTCTCAGGGGCTGGTTGAAGCAAAACCTTTTATCTGGATGTTTATTCATCAGTGTAGGATAGTGACTATAACAAAATTTCAGAAAATTAACACAATAAAATTTTATTGTAAACACATATCACAATCTAATGTAGATAGGCAGGGTGAGAGTTCTATGTCATCATTCTCGATTGATCCAGACAACATGAAGGGGAAAATAGAAATTTCAAGAGTACTTAATCTAGGAAAGTCAAGTACTCAGAAGAACCTGGGATAAACCCACCTAAGTGTCCTGCTCTCAGATTACAAAACTAAATGTTCTCATGGCAGCAGGAATGTTGACAAGTCTGTCCTGAATTCTACTGCACCGGTCTAGACTGGTTGCCTTCCATACTTGGTGAAAAGCTGGAGTCTTCCTTCACCATCATCCTAGGGCTTACCTTTAACCCTTTCATGTGTTTGTTGGATTTCCAGTTTCCTATATCACTATGTCTCTCTTTTTTATTATTTAATTTTGGTGGGGTACATCTTCCAGTTGCTACATGAGAACTGGTACATGGTAGGTAAATTGTTTCAAACTTCATATATTAGTTTGCTGGGGCTGCCATAACAAAATACTATAAACTAAGTGGTTTAACTGACAGAAATGAGGTGTCAGCAAGTTTGATTCTTTTTAAGGATTATGAGGGAAAAACTGTTCCAAAGAACTGCCCTATCTTCTGGTGGATTGCTGACATCCTTTGGTATTCATTGGCTGTAGGTATATCACCCTTATCTATGCCTTCATGTTCATATGGCATTCCTATTGTATGTGTATCTATATCCAAATTTTCTTTTTTAAAATAAATACATCAGTCATATTGGATTAAGGGCCCACCCTATTCCAGTATGATATCATATTAACTAAAAATATATCTTTAACAACCCTATTTCCAAGTAAGATCATGTTCTGAGGTACTAGAGGTTAAGACTTCAACATATGAATTTCAGGGAAAACAATTCAACCCATAACACTTCGCACATCCTAAAATGTTTTTATGCTACCATAAATTTGGTCACAAATTCAATGCTGGTAATATTTTTCCTTCGAAATTTTGGAAGTATTGTTTTTTAAGAAAATATTTTATTTATTTATTCTTAGAGAAAGGGGAAAGGAGAGAGGAAGAGAGGGAAAGAAACATCAATGTGTGGTTGCCTCTCACGCACTCCCTACTGAAGACCTGGCCCACAACCCAGGTATGTGCCCTGACCAGGAATCGAACCAATGACTCTTTGGTTCACAGACTGGCACTCAATCCATGAGCCACACCAGCCAGGGCAAAAGTATTGGTTTTTGATTGTCTAGCACACAGGTGGCAAACACAAGGCCCGTGGGCTGAATCCGGCCCTCCACCTTGTTTTATCTAGCCTGGCACCTTGCTTCTACCCAGCAGCAGCGCCGAGGTCCTTGCCCCTAGTTAAGGAATAGTTACATTTATACAGTCCTAAAATTGCTTTCAGCCCTTTGAAGGCAACCACAAGGCTGATGTGGCCCCTGGTGAAAACGAGTTTGACACCCCTGGTCTAGCGTCTAAAGTTGCTTATTGAGAAATCTAAAGTGTTCTAATTCCTGATTTTTTAGTTTGTGGCCTATTTGTGTCTCTCTGGAAGCTTTAACATATTTTCTTTCCTTCAAGCACACTGAAATTTTTAAATGATCTCACTAAGTGTTGATCTGTTTCCATCCACTGTTATGGGCACTTTGTGGGCATTTTCTAGAAAACCATGTCTTTCAGTCCTGGGATATTTTCTTGAATTTGTTAATAATTTGATGATCTATTTATATTTTCATTGTTTTATCTCTATGAGACTCCTATTATATGGATTTAGATCTTCTGGATTGGTCCTCTAATTTTCTTATCTTTTCTCCTATATCTTATTTGTCCATTGTTTTTGTTCTATTTTTTGGGAGATTTCCTCACCATCTTCAAAATTTTCTATCAAGATTCTATAAAAATTTTTTTCTATCATGTTTTTAATTTCCATGGGTGTTTCTGTTCTCTGAATGCTCCATTTGTATAACATACTGTTCTTGCTTGTATCTCTTCATGTATAATCTCCATTTCCTTTTCTGTTTGTTAGTGTTCTTAGCTTTTTCATAATTATTTTTTAAAGATTTTATTTATTTATCTTTAGAAGTGGAAGGGAAAGAGAGAGGGAGAGAAATATCAATGTATGGTTGCCTCTTGTGTGTCCCCTGCTGGGAACTGGCCTGCAACCCAAGGCATGTGCCCTGACTGGGAATCGAACCACGATCCTTTGGTTCATAGGCCCACACTCAATCCACTGAGCTACACCAGCCAGGGCTGGCTTTTTCATAATTCTTAGTGGTATGCTCTTAATTCTTTTTGCTGACTGGGATATCTGAGTTCAAATTTGTGACTTGTTGAGCATGAAGACTATTTGAAGGTTTTATCACTGCATTGTCAATATAGTTATAACCTTTATTTATATATGGTCATATTGCACCCAACATACTTTTCCAACTCCCTGCTAAAAAAAGGCAAAGGCCTATCTTCTAAGTTTCTGAGAGCACAGTGGAGTAAGAAAGCTTGTGGAAGGTAATCTGTATGCAATGCTATCCTCAACTAGATCCACAACTATACCTGATATCATTCAGACAGATATATTTTGTTTTACCCTTCCCCCTAAATAAATGCCCAGGTTTCTGCCAAGGTGGAAGAGTGGAGTTGTCTAGCACCAAGGCAATATACAATAGGAAGAGAATCTGGGGCTCAAAACTGCTTGTTAAACAGTTTTCAAGTAGTACTACTTATTTTTGCCTCCCTCATGATAGACATTAAAGCAATACAGCAATAATTCAGTCTCATTTCACTTTGCCATCTTCTTTGGAGATTAAACACAGCCATGTCAGTTGTTTTGTCCTTTAGATGTGAGCAGAGTTTATTTCCAGACCAGGCAGAATGTTTAAGAGTAAACGTATGACTTGCCATGTTACTTTTTCTCTGCTATAGCAGTTATGGAAGTACAGGGATTGGCAAAAGTAGGCTAAAAATAATACTAAATTATATAATAATAAAATTAAAAAAACAAGAATAAACTGTGTTTGTGTGCTCAGAACTGTTCACCTACTTTTGCTCTCCTGTGTATGTTTCAAGATGGAGCCCCCATAAGCCTCATTCCCTTAGTGATTATGCTGGACATGTAGTGTGAGCAATGAAGAAAACTTTTTATGTTTCAAACCTGTGAAGTTCTGGTTACCACAGTATAATCTACCCTATTACTTACAGACTGTCCTTCATTCTTACTGCCAAATTAATTGGTGTGGAGTTTCTTGGAGGCCTCCTGAGGAGGTTCAGGTGGACTCAGTGGTGTCAGAGACTGAGCTGTGTGGCACTGGAGTGAAAGCCATTCTCCCCACCCCGGTGTATCTGATCAGTGCCATTGTCTCCAGGAGATCCACCAGCCCAACATTCCAAACTACCAGGGTCACTATGCTGCCAAGCTCACGCCCTGCATTAGAGGTAGCTGGCTGCCATCATCCTGTGCCCACAGTGCAGACTTTCTTGGAAGACTCTCAAAAGTTCTGGGAAGACCCAAGCAGAGATTGAGTTGTATGGCTTCAGGGTAGGGGCTATTATTCCTTTACATCCCTGACCAGTACCACAGCTGTCCCCTCACGTAGCCAAATCTTAGTTTATTTTGGTTGGATTAATTCTGCTGTCTTCACTCAGAAGTCTCACTCAGATCCCACCCCACAACAATGGTCCACAGGCACCCAGAGGGTGGGGCTGGCCTTGTTTTGCCCAAGGCTTTTGTTGAGTGGCCTTGGACCAAACACTGGCACCAAGCTTGAATATGTATTAATCCAGTGAATACCACTTGCTGCTACCCAGTTACTCCCAGAGAACCTATATCACTCAAGTTGCATGCCACCAGAAGCTCTTTCAGTGACTGAGCATGGAAAGGCAAAGGTGGATTTCATAGTGAAATGGGCCTTTTGCTCACCTGACTCTGGGCTCAGTGATGGTGAAAGCCAACTTTGGTGCACAGCTTGGCCCCTCCTACGTGTATCCAGGCCCACCAGAGGCAGCCACAAACTGTGGATCACTTTCTATCACTAAACAGGTAGCCTAGGGCCAGTCACAAGCAGTGTTGTATATTGGTCTACATCACAGTCCCTTCTAAGAGGCCCCAGAACCAACACACCTGGTGGTGAGCTTCAGACCACATCAGCACAATCCATTTAGCGCCAAAAGAAGCACACACAAAGAGAGAGCTCAAGATGTACCAGAACTTGCTGAGCTGAATTTGGTATCATGGAGGCAGCCCATGTAGAGCAGCTCATAAACTGTGATCAGGGTGAATCCTCAAAGTCAGCCAGCCTGAGGGTTAACCCCACCAACAAATAGGCCAACAGTAATCAAGACACAACTACAACAGGGAAGCTCCTATAACTCATGTAAGGTACATTCCTGGAGAACCTAGCTTAGGTAATCAGGGAGATTGTGCCACTAAGCCCCAGAAGATATGTACTATATAAGGCCATATACCAATGGTGGAAGACATAAATGATCTACCAAATATACAGAAACAAATAGAAAGAGGAAGCCAAATTGGGGATACAAAGAAATATGCCCCAAATACAACACAGGAGAATTTCTCAGAACAATAAATAAATAAAATGGAAGCAAGCAATCTAGCAAATACAGAGTCCAAAAGAGTGGTTATAAGGATGATTAAGGAACACAGGGAAAGAATGGATGAACTCAGGGTAAACTGAAAAAAGACATAGTAAGGCATGAAAAAGGATGTAGGAACACCAAAAAACAACCAGTAAAAAATAAAGAATAAAATATCTGAAACAAAGTGTACACTAGAAAGAACAAACATTAAACTAAATGAACCAGTGGGTCAAATCAGCAATTTGGAAGATATGGTAGCAGAAAACAACCACAGGAGAATACATACATACATACATACATACATATGTACATACATATAGTTTACGGAACCTCTGGGACACCATGAGGCATAATAACATCCTCAGTAAAAGGGTACCAGAAGGAGAACAGGAGAACAAGGGATTGATAACTGATTTGAAGAAATAATGATTGAAAGTTTTCCTAACCTGGTGAATGAGAAAGACACACAAGTCCAGGAAGCTCAAGAATCCCAAACACATTGGACCACAGAGGCCCACACCAAGACACATCAAAGTAAAAATAGTAAAGGTTAAGGATGAACAGTGAATTTGAAAGTCAGCAAGAGAAATGCAGTTAGGTATTCACAAAAATATCTCTCATGAGACTGTCACCTAATTTCTCAACAGAAACATTGCAGGCCAGAAGGGATTAGCACAAAATAATCAAAGTGGTAAAAAGAAAGGACCTAAAACTAAGACCACCCTACCCAGCAAGGCTATCATTTAAAATAGAAGGAAAAATAAAGAGCTTCCAAAACAAAAAAAACACTAAAGGAGCCCATTATCACCAAACCAGTACTAGAAGAAATGTTAAAGGGTCTTCTTTAAGAAGAAAAACAAAAACAAAAACAGAGAAACATAGTTATAAAGAATAAAATGGCAATAAATACATGCCTATCTGTAATTACTTTAAATGTCAATGGTTTTAATGCTCCAATAAAAATATGGATATTATAGAGTGATATCAGAGGAATCGGACATGACAGCTACCCTTCGTCTTTTCCCCTAAAATTTCAACAACTTGAATAGCTAAACTCAACAACACATTTCTGGCTCAACATACAGGCACGCCTGAAAGATTCATGCATAAAACCACTTAAAGATGGACAAATGGGAACAAACAGGGGAGGAGAGAAAGAAGAAGGGTTCAGAATGACTACAGACAGATGCACCCATGCAGCTGGGAGCTCATGGCAGGTTCACCTGCAGAGAAGAGGAAGCTAACTGCGACTGGTGCTTCCTTCATCTAGGCAGAGCAGAGGGACTAGGTGGGCACTTCTGCAACAATGAGCAGTGAGAGTTGTGGCTGAGCCAAGAGACCTGGACAAGGACACAACACAGGGATTCTGCAATGGCTATCAGGTAGTTGGCATTCCAGACAAAGAGAGAAAGCCACAGAGCCCTGCTGCCCTGTAGACTCCCAAAACTCACCTCTTGTTGCCCTTGGTGTCAAGTTGCAGAATATATTATCTGCAAACCCCTAAACTATTACTACATAGTCATTATTTCCCCTGAGTAAATGGTGCTGTCTGTATTGATCCCTGGCTGGGGCACATGGAGTGGTGGTGGGGGCACATGGAGGTCTGAGGTTGCCATTACTCTGGGGTAAAACAAAGTAGGCAGCAGGATTTCCCCAGACAACCCCACTCCCAAGCACCAGGGCTGGCTGTACTACTGATGGCAGCCACAGAGGTCAGCTTTGGGATTTCACAGACCTAAAAAACTAGTGATTCAGTGCCACCTACTGGAAAACACTAGAAAGACCTCTTTGGGCTACTAATATATAGAGGTGTGGATAGAAGAGGATCCTATCAAATACCATGAATAACCAAGGTACTGAGGTAGCTCAGAAAGAAAATGAAAAATCTCCAGAAAGCACATAGGAACACAAGAAAATATGTAATATAAATCAAGGGTCCCCAACCCTGGGGCCACAGACTGGTACCTGTCCATGGCCTGTTAGGAACTGGGACCACACAGCAGGAGGTGAGCGATCCCGAGTTCCACCTCCTGTCACAGTGGGCGAATAAGTAAAGCTTAGCTGGCATTACCCTCTCACCCCCATCTGTGGAAAAATTGTCTTCAATGAAACTGGTTCCTGGAGAAAAAAAGGTTGGGGACCACTGATATAAATGACAGAGAATTCAAGATTGCAGTTCTGAAAATAGTCAATGAGATCGAGAAAATAGAGACAGACAATTTAATGCACTCAGAAAATAAATTAATGAACAAAATGAGTAGTTTATCAAAGAGATTAAAACCTTAAAAAATAACCAAACAGAAATTCTGAAGATGCAGAATTCAGTAAAAGAGAGAGAATGAACTAGTGAACATAGGAAATAGAGCTGACCACATGGAGGAAAGAATTAGTGATCTCAAAGATAGAGATCTAGAAATGATGCATATGGAAGAAGAAAGAGGCCTCAGCATTAAAAACATGAAAAAGCTCTACGAGAACTATCTGGTTCCACCAGAAAGAGCTTTGTAAGAATACTAGGCCCTGGTTGGTGTGGTTTAGTGGATTGAGCACCGGCCTGCAAACCAAAGGATCACTGGTTCAATTCCCAAGTCAGGGCACATGCCTGGGTTGTGGGCCAGGTCCCTAGTAGGGGGTACGTGAGAGGCAACCACACACTGATGTTTCTCCCCCTCTCTTTCTCCCTCCATTCCCCTCTCTATAAAAATAAATAAAATATTTTTAAAAAAGAATAATAGGCATACCAGAAGAAGAACAAAGGAGAAGGGAACAGAGAGCCTATTCAAACAAATAGTTGATGAGAACTTCCCAAACCTATGGAAAGAGCTAGATCTTCAAATCCAAGAAGCAAACAGTACACCTAGTTACCTCAATCCAAAGAGGCCTTCTCCAAGGCACATCGTATTAAAACTGTCAAAAATTAATGACAAAGAAAGGCTTCTCAAGGCAGCCAGGAAAAAAAAAGAAAGTGACCTACAAAGAAAAGCCCATGAGTTATCATTGGACTTCTCAGCAGAAACTCTACAAGCCGGAAGAGAGTGGAACCAAATATTCAAGCTACTGAAAGAGAGAAATTACCAGCCAAGAATAATATATCTAGCAAAGTTATCCTTTGAATATGAAGGAGAAATAAAGATTTTTCCAGACATACAGAAGCTGAGGGAATTTATCACCAAATGATCTCTACTGCAGGAAATACTCAAAGGGGTTATTCTACCTGAAACAAAGAATAAAAGGTCAAAACACTATGAGTAAGATCACCAAAAAACTTACAGCATAAATGGATAATTTGTGACAACAAAAACACAAAAGGGCAGCAGGGGTAAAGGTCTGAGTTTACAAAAGAGGATGGAGATCAAATTCATTCAAAAGAAAAAAACTTCTTAATGAAACTTTCTTTTTCATAAATTTAATAAAACACCAGAAGTGGAACACATAGCTTAACGAAAAGGGAAACAGAAAAGAAGTATGGAATACCACCAAATAAAAATACCAGACAGAAACACAAAGAAAAAGAACAATAGGAGGCACAGAGGTACCAGAAAACAAAGAATAAAGTGGCTATGGAAAATCCTCATACATCAGTCATTACCCTAAATGGACTGAATTCACCAATAAAGAGGCACAGAGTGACAGACTGGGGATAAAAGAAAGCCCAATCATATGTTGCCTTCAGGAGACATATCTAAGCTGCAAAAACAAAGGTAGATTCAAAGAAAAAGGGTGGAAAGTTATTCTCCAAGCAAATAACATCCAGAGAAAAGTAGGTGTAGCCATATGTATATCTGACAAAATGAATTTTAAGATAACAAAGATAACAGACAAATATGGACATTTTATAATGATAAAGGAGACACTACATCAAGAAGACATTTCACTTCTCAATATATATGCATACAGTCAGGGAGCACTGACATATTGAGAATGACAATACAACGTATCAAATTTTCTGAGAAGCAGCAAAAGCAGTAATAGAGAGAAATTTATATAATTACTAACCTATCTCAAGAAACAAGAGAAATCCAAAGGACTTCTGGTCAAGATGGAGGCATAGGTAGAAACAGTGTGCCTCTTTGCACAACCAAAGTAAGGACAACAAAAATTTAGAAACAACAACAAAAAAAAACAACCAGTACTGACAGAAAATTGAATTGTATGGAAGTCCAACAACCAAGGAATTAAAGTAGACACATTCATCCAGACCAGTAGGAGGGGCAGAGTCCAGCAGCTGGGTGGAGAGGGGTCACAGAAAAAAAAAAAAAAAAGCAGTGCCTGGCGGACCCAGTGAGGGGGCGGATTGTGGAGGGGCATGGTGTGCAACATGGCTGGGAGACTGGTGGTCCCACATTCACATGCAGATAAACCAGACAAAAGTGGGGAGAGAGGCAGACCTGCAACCTAGGGTCCCAAGCGCCAGGGAATAAAGCCTCAAAACACCAATTGAGAACACCTGTGGGGGTTGAGGCAGCAGGAGAAACTCCCAGCCTCACAGGAGAGTTCATTGGAGAGGCCCACAGGCTCATAGAATGTACACAAACCCACCCACATGGGAATCAGCACCAGAAGGGCCCTGTTTGCTTGGGAGAGGTGGCGGGAGGGACTGAAATCTGGCAGAGAGGAGCAAAGTACCATTGTTCCCTCATGGACCCCTCCCCCACATACAGCATCATGACCCAGCAACTGGGTTGCCCTGCCCCAGTGAACACCTATGGCTCCACCCCTCACAATGAAACAGGCACTTCAAGACAAAAAAAAAATGGCCCAAACGAAAGAATAGATCAAAGCTCCAGAAAAAAATACAACTAAGTGACGAAGAGATAGCTAACCTATCAGATGCACAGTTCAAAGCACTGGTGATCAAGATGCTCACAGAATTGGTTGAATTTGGTCACAAATTAGATGAAAAAATGAAGGCTACCCTAAGTGAAATAAAGGAAAATGTACAGGGAACCAATAGCGATGGGAAGGAAACTGGGACACAAATCAATGGAGTGGACCAGAAGGAAGAAAGAAACAACCAAACAGAAAAGAATGAAGGAACAAGAATTCAAAAAAATGAGGAGAGGCTTAGGAACCTCCAGGACACCTTTAAACGTTCCAACATCCAAATTATAGAGGTACCAGAAGGGGAAGAGGAAGAGCAACAAGTGAAAAGTTATTTGAACAGATAATAAAGGAGAACTTCCCCAATCTGGCAAAGGAAATAGACTTCCAGAAAGTCCAGGAAGCTCAGAGAGTCCCAAAGAAGTTGAACCCAAGGAGAAACACACCAAGGCACATCATAATTACATTAGCCAAGATTAAAATGAAGGAGAGAATCCTAGAAGCAGCAAGAGATAAGGAGACAGTCGCCTACAAAGAAGTCCCCATCAGTCTGTTAGCTGATTTTTCCAAAGAGACCTTACAGGCAAGAAGGGGCTAGAAAGAAGTATTCCAAGTCACGAAAGGCAAGGACCTACATCCAAGATTACACTATCCAGCAAAGCTTTCATGAGAATGGAAGGGCAGATAAAGTGCTTCCTAGATAAGGTCAAGTTAAAGGAGTTCACCATCACCAAGCCCTTATTATGTGAAATGTTAAAGGGACTTATCTAAGAAAAAGAAGATAAAAAACATGTACAGTAAAATGACAGCAAACTCACAATTGTTAACCACACCTAAAACAAAAACAAAAGTGAACTAAGCAAACAACTAGAACAGGAGCAGAACCACAGAAATGGAGATCACAAGGAGGGTTAGCAACAGGAGAGTGGGAGGAGGAGAGAGGGGGAAAAGGTACAGAGAATAAGTAGCATAGATGGTAAGTAGAAAATAGGCAGGGTGAGGGTAAGAATAGTAGTGTATGGGAAATGTAGAAGCTAAAGAACTTATAAGTATGACCCATGGACTTGAACTAAAAGCGAGGGAATGAGGGTGGGAGAGGGTGTACAGGCTGGAGGGGAGTGAAGGGGGGAAATGGGACAACTGTAATAGCATAATCAATAAAATATATTTTTAAAAAAGAAACAAGCCCTGGCTGGTGTAGCTCAGTGGACTGAGTGCAGGCTATGAACCAAAGGGTCACCGGTTAGATTCCCAGTCATGCCTGGGTTGCAGGCCAGGTCCCCAGTGGGGGCCATGTGAGAGGCAACCATACCTTGACATTTCTCTCCGTCTCTTTCTCCCTCCCTTCCCCTCTCTCTAAAAATAAATAATAAATATAATCTTAAAAAAAAAGAAACAAGAGAAATCCCAAGTAAACAACCTAACATTACATCTTAGAGAACTAAACAAAGAAAAAAAGCAACCCAAATTCAGCAGAAGAAAGAAAATAAGAAATATTTAACAGAATGAATAAAATAGAGAACAAAAAGACTATATAAAGTATTAATACAACAAAGATCTTATTCTTTGAAAAGATTAATAAAATCGACAACCCCTGGCTAGACTAACTAAGGAAAAAAGACAAAAGACCCATATAAACAAAATCAAAAATGAAAGAGAAGTTATCACAGAGATACAAAAATTATACTAGAGTACTATGACAGGCTATATGCCACCAAATTCAATAACCTAAAAAAAATGGATAAGTTCCTAGAAATATGTAATCATTTTAGACTGAATCAAAAAGCATTGGAAAATTTAAATAGACCAATCAGCAGTGAGGACATTGAAACATTTCCCAAAAATAAAAGTTCAGGACCAGATGGCTTCACCAGTGAATTCCACCAAACCATCAAGGAAGATATGAAACCCATCTTCTAGAACTCTTCCAAAAAATTGAAGAAGAGGTCATACTTCTTAACATATTTTATGTGGCCAACATAATTCTGATACCAAAACCTGGCAAAAATAACACAAAAAAAGTATAATACAGACCAATATCTCTTTTGAACATGGATGCAAAAATCCTAAACAACATAATAGCAAATTGAATACAATACATTAAATAATAATATATGATGATCAAGTGGAGTTCATTCCAGGGGCACAAGGATGATTAATCATAAGCAGACCGATCAATTTAGTACACCAAATTAATAAAAAATATATAAAAATCACATGATCTTGTGGATGAAATAGCATTTGATAAAATACAACATTTATTTGTGATTAAAACACTCAATAAAATGAGTATAGAAAGAAAGTACCTCAACATACTAAAGGCCACAGATGACAAATCCTCAGCCAATATCATGCTCAATGGTGAAAAACTGAAAGCTTTTCCTCTAAGATCAGGAACGATAAAAGGATGCCCACTCTCACCACTCTTATTCAACACAGTGCTGGGAATCCTAGCCAGAGCAATTAGGCAAGAGAAAAAAAATAATAAAAGGCATCCAAATTGGGGAGGAAAAAGTAAAAGTGTCATTTTTTCAGACGAAATAATTTTTATATAGAAAACCCTAAAGTTTCCACCAAAAAATTATTAGAAATTACAAACAAATATAGTAAAGTTGCAGGATGTGATATCATTTTTTTTTGAGGTATACTGTTTTTTTTTAACTTTTTTATTGATTATGCCATTACAGTTCTCCCATTTCCCCCTTCATTCCCCTCCACCCTGCCAACCCCCTCCCACCCACACTCCCCCTCTTTAGTTCTTGTCCATGTATCATAAGTTCTTTAGCTTCTACATTTCC
>PVKM010006589.1:0-43844 GCA_004027735.1 Carollia perspicillata | reverse complement strand
CCTTTCTCTTTTATTCTTGATGAGTCTAGTTAAATGTTTGTTGATCTTGTTTATCTTTTCAAAGAACCAGCTCTTGGACCTATTGATCTTTTGTATAATTTTAAACTATATTTTATTTATTTCTGTTCTATTTTTATTATTTCCTTCCTTCTACTCACTTTGGGCTTTGTTGTTCTTTTTCAACATCCTTTAAATTTAAATTTAGATTGTTTATTTAATTTTTTCTTATTTTTTTGAGATAGGCCTATAATGTTATGAATTTTCCTCTTAGGATTGCTTCCCTAGTATCCCACAGATTTGGGATTGTTGTGACATTTTCATTTGTTTCAAGGTATCTTTTGATTTCTTCCTCCATCTCATTGTTGACTCATTCATTGTTTAATAACATGTTATGTTAGCTTCCATGTTTTCTGTGTTTTTCAATGTTTTTCTTGTGGTTTATTTCTAGTTTCACAGCATTGTGGTTAGAGAAGATGCTTGATATAATTTCAATCTTCTTAAATTTACTGGCATGTGTTTTGTGCCCTAGAATGTGGTAGTATCAGTTCTGGCTGGTGTAATTTAGTGGATTGAGTGTGGGTATGTGAACCAAAGGGTCACTACTTCAAGTTCCAGTCAGGGCATATGTCTGGGTTGTGGGCCAGGTTCCCAGTTAGGGGGCTCATGGGAAACAACCACACATTGATGTTTTTCTCTCTTTTTATTCCTCCTTCCCTTACCATTTCTCTAAAAATAAATAAATAAAATATTTTAAAAACATGTTAAAAAAGTATATTTTGTCAGATGTAAGTACTGCTATGCCAGTTTTTTTTTTTTTTTTCATTTTCATTTACATGCAATTTCTTGTTCCATCCCTTTACTTTTAGTCTGTGTCTATCTTTCAATTTTAGATGGGTCTCTTGGAGGCAGCATATATATGGGTCTTGTTTTCTTATCCGTTCAGCAAACCTATGTCTTTTGGTTTGCATTAAGCCATGTACATTTAAGGTGATTATTGATAGATTCGTATGTATTGCTATTTTATTGTTAACCTGTTTTCCTCTGTTATTTTTCTATTCTTCTTCCTTTTCTCCTCTCCCTCCTCCCCTCTCCCCCTGCTACTCCCCCTTCTCTACTTCCTTTTCCTTCAAGCAAGCCCTTTAACATTTATTTCAGAACTAGTTTTGTGCTAACATACTCCTTTAACTTTTCCTTGCCTGGAAAGCTCCGTACTTCTCCTTTGATTTTAAATCATAGCCTTGCTGAGTAAAGTATACTTGGTTATAGGCCCTTGCTATTCATCACCTTGGATTTTTTCATACCACTCACTTCTGGCCTCAGATGTTTTTGTTGAATAATTAGATGCAAGTCTAACTGGTACTCCTTTTCAAGTAACTACCTGCTTTTCCCTTGAAGCTTTTTGGATTCTCTACTTATTTTTAAGCCTTGTCCTTTTAATTATGATTGTCTTGGTGTAGGCTTTTTTGGGTCCAACTTGTTTGGGACTCTCTGTGCTGCCAGGACTTGTATGTCTTTTTCCTTAGCCAGATTAGGGAAGTTTTTTGTCATTATTTCTTCAAATAGGTTCTCAATATCTTGCTTGCTCTCTTCTCCTTCTGGCATTCCTCTGATGCCGATATTATTATGCTTTATATTGTCCAATATATTTCTTAAGCTTTCATTTTTTTAACTTTTTCTTTTGCTACTCTGCCTGGGTGTTTTTTCTACCTTGTCTTCCAAATCACTGATTTGATCCTCTGTTTCATCTAGCCTACTGTTTATTCCTTCCAGTGTATTATCTATTTCAGATATTGAATTCTTTATTTCTGACTGCTCCTTTTTTATGATCTCTATATCTTTTTTCATGCTGTTGAGTATCCTTATAATCATTACTCTAAACTCTCTGATAAATTGCTTGTCTCCATTTCATGTAGTTCTTCTTCTGGAGAATTCTCTTTTTCTTTCATTTGGGTTCTATTTTCTTGTCTTTCCATTTTGGCTACTTTGTATTTTCCACCTTAACTGTTAAACTAATCAGTTGTTAATGTTATCAGCTGTTAACCTAACCAAGCTGTGATCAACAGCCAGGCTTAAGCTCCACTGGGTGGGGAAGAGTAATTGCTGTGGGCAGGGCTATTGCCTCCCCTTAAGCTGATAACATTTGGAGAGGAGTGTTCTGCCTGAAAAAGATGGCTTCTCGCGATGGGGAATGACTCAGCACAGGGATCGTGGCAGCAGTTCCTTCAGTTCCCTCCCTAGAGCCAACTATCCCAATCTCAAGCATCTGTAGTCCACTCTGCCCTCCCTCTGCCAGAGTCCCACGGCAAGTAGGTGAAAACAGAATTTTGTGCCTTGGTCCTTTAAGAGACTCACTGCAGCTCAGCTATCTCTTCGTGGCAGAAGGAAACCCTGCTGCTTTTCACAGCTGGGTGTGTTTGGGGTTCCATTCTGGCTCTGGTGCTGTAAGCTGGGGAGCCCTGTTTGGAGTTTAGGCCCTACATTTCTCAGAGGGAACCCCCTGGCTGCTGAAATGTCCCTCCAGAAATTCAGCTGCCACCCATGGGAGCCCAGCCAGCCCTTTTGTGCCTCCTCTGCACTCCCTACCAGTCTTGTGGTGAAGTGATTTTTTATGTCTGTCCATGTTTGTAAGGCTTCTCTCCAACTAGTTTTCAGTTTGTTATTCAGGATGATCTTTTTATAATTTAGTAGTTTTCCCAGATTAGTCCTGGGAGGATGTTTGCATAGCTTCCACTTACTCTATCATCTTGGACTACTCTCATTTTCACCCATTGACAAAGAATAAACAAATTAAACACTAGTCAAACTCTAGCAGGAGAAATGAGTTTTTTTAACTTTTATTCCTTTTGTATATAACTAAGCTAGCTAATAGGGATAGCTATATGGTTCTAAGGTTTTTCCTGTATCTGCTTAGCCCATAAAATATTTATATAATTAAAGATCAAAATTAATAATGACCTATATATTTCTATAAATAGTCTAATATGGGAGAATCAATAAATCTACAGAGAGACTTGGTTTTAATTTAACTGGAAATCTATTTTTTAAACTAAAAAATGGAGGAAATATGTATTATTAAAAGAGAGCAATGCCTCTTTAAAAGATCATACTTCAGAGACTCAAACCACTATGACAACATGCTTTTAAAGATTTTATGTGATGGTCATAAATCTTTAATATCTAATAAAATTGCTCACAACAAAGAAACCTTAAGAGGAAACAAACATATGGAAAGCATATTAGAAAATAATTGTATGACCAGTATAGCTGAGTTGGTTGAGCATTTTCCTGCAAACTGAAGGTCACCTGTTTGATTCCTGGTCAGGGCACATGCCTGGGTTGCAGGTTCTGTTCCTATTTGGCAGGTGTGCAAAAGGCAGTCAGTTAGTGTTTCTCTCTCACATCAATGTTTCTCTCCCAAATCAGTGTTCCTCTTCTACTCTTTCTCTCTTTTTCCATCTCTCTAAAATTAAATACATAAACAAATAAATAAATAATAAAAATAAATAACATGTTCTAAGTATTGAAAATATTTTTCAAAGAAAATTGCTGTATGACTTATTTTCTTAAAATCCTCTTTAGGTGAATACTTCCATACAAAATAGCAATGGCAATGGCTTTTTACATTTTTTTTTATTTTGGAAACTACTACTAATAATTACACATTGTATTTTGATGGGCAAGTTAAATACCTCTTTTTAAGTACTTTTGGAGATCTTTGCACTAGCATGCTATAAAATTTGCTCATTTAGTAGCCTTTCTTTACTAAATGATGGGAAAATGTTTTTTTTCTATTCACAAATCTAGCTATATCTGCCATAAGTTCTCATGCATAATCATCTTTAAGAATTCCCAGTCATGTCTAAAAATGAAAAGAATGACAGCACCACTTCTCAGTAATATTGCCATTGTAAATAATACTGGTGCCTTGAAATATTTTATACTACATTCAAAAGTAACTAAATAAAATTACTTTTGCCAGCACATTTCTAACTACTGAAAACTAGAAGCAAGTCGTCCATTAAATCCAAGATTCGAAACAAAAAATTATCAAGTTCATTCAAGTGACAGAGTCTAAAATTAGTACAGTTAATGATTACCACACAGCATCACATTATAGGAGAGATATTTGCAAGCATGATTAACTTAAAACACAAGCCACTGATGGAAATGATAACATTTCTAAAACATACATAAAAATTAATTTAGTTTATGAAAATGCTTATTTCACAACACCTGAAAAATCTTTCATATTATGAACTGGGCCAGGAAAACATGCTATGATTATTAATAAAATTAGATATGTAGACACAATTTAGAACTAATGGTCTTTGATGTTCTTACAAAAGTAAATATTATTGGCAATAATAAATTCATACATTGATATCATGTAGATTTTTTATATAGTTCACCAAACACTTAAATCTGTAAATTAGAATCAGCTAGGTAAATCAACAAATGCTGATATTTCTTCATGTTTTCCAGGGAACATCCACATTAACTATTCCTGGGAGCTTGACAATTTTCTATGCTGAATGTTGTTCTTTATATTGTCATATACCACAGAAATTTTTTACATAAAGGAGAATGTGAGTTTTTATTAGACTATAACTCTTGGCTGATAGAGACTTTGCTAAGATGAGCTGTGTGATGGTTAAATTTATGCTTGAAATTGGTTGGCCCACAGTGGCCAGTTACATAATCAAACGTTTTTCTGAATGTTTCTGTGAAGGTATTTATGGATAAGATTAACATTTAAATCTGTAGATTTTGAGTAATACAGATTTCCCTCTGAAATGTGGGTGGACCTCATCCAATCAGATGAAGACCTAAACGGAACAAAGATGGACTTCTCCTTAACAATATGGGATTCCCCTAGCATCTAGCCTTCAGATTTGAACAGCAACATGAACATTTCTTGGTTTTCCAGTCTGCTGGCTCACCAGCAGAGTTTGGACTTGCCAGCCTCTATGGTCATTTGAGCCAATTCCTTCATATGAATATATACCTATTGCTTCCCTTTCTCTGGAGAACAATAAATATTACAAGCTGTTAACTAGTCACTTAGACTCTACGACACCTGGACGTTATTTTGATTTTGTGTGTTCCAAAAGCTTTAGGCTGTATAGGATGAGCTTCCAGGGTACCCTTCTTTGTGAAGCTTGACTTGAAGGCTCTGTGTAATTTCATGTGACAGTTGATTTGCTTTGCACGAGTTAGCCATAACGATGGCTTAAAAGCTAGAAATATGCATTCTCTTTTGCTTTCTTAAAACCTGTCACCTTCATTTCTTACTGTGTAGCCACATGACATTCTTTCAGCTACTTGTCTACCTCGGCTGCAAAGTGCTTAGGCAAATTGAAGTGCCCGTGGAGATCAAATGAGTAAGGATACATCAGCAGGTGTACCTGAAACAAAGAAAACACGCCTACTCCACTTTTCTTGAATTTCTTGAGCTATTTCTATGTAGTGTTTTCTCTTTTGCTAGATATCTAGGTATTCAGAAGATTTCCCTATGTTAAAAGAAACAATAATGTAAGCATTATGATAAAAAGCAGCTGACTTTGGCCTCAAGTGGGACAACAGGATTACTGGATAGTATGAGGCACTGTAAATATTGTACCATTTGAAAACTTGAGTATGTAATTCTTTTGAAGTGTTGGCTTAAATTAATGAGAATAAGTTTTATAAAAATGTACTCTTTTGTCATCTACTCACAAGCTTTTGTACATTATATTTTAGCATATTTACTTACACATATCCCAGAATTAATAGCAATGTATTACATTGTTTCAATACTTTAAGTAATGCAGCTATATCAGTTGGAATTTGGGAACCTTAATTACCCATTGGACAGACCCAGAAATTTTCCCCAGTAATCCCCTGAAGATGTGACACAGACATTGGTACTTTAAAAAGCAGAAGGGTTTCTTTGTTTGTTTACGTCCATCTCCAGCACTTAACTTTTATCTAGCTTGGCTACTTTTTAAAAAACTCGTGTGCCTTAATCTGCAAATAAATAATTTCAGGCACTTTTAAAAGGTTTTGTATACAAAAACTTTTTAAAAACAATTCCAATAGTTTTTATGGATGAGTATCGAAATGATTCTCATTCCACACAACCTTATTTTCTTAAAACTGTCTATTGTGACATATTTTGACCCTTTACATAATTTCATTTAAGAAATTGAATTTTAGCATCTTTACATTGAAAGATATTTTAAGGCCGAGCTTATTCAAATATTTATATTGCATTAGAGCCAGCAATGTTATTGCTGATATTTATACAGGCTCATTGGAAAATTATCTAAATATCTTAGTTTAGAAAAACCTTGTTTTGTTTTTTATTTTTTTCATCTTTTTTTCTGCTTGTTCTTTACTTACTTTTTAATTATTTCTCCTGTAGCAAACCATTTGTTTTTATCCTTTAGGGACTGAAAATCATGTACTTCCTCCCCAGGTGGGTAGCTGGCAAAGTAAAAATTCTGTTCTGCCATGTAGAATATATTTTCAGAGTAAAACTATATAGAACTTTCCTACTTTTCTCCTTTCATTTTCCTTAATTTTATCATGTTTTTATTGCAAAATAAATACATACATATACATTTTGAAAATAAATGTCCCAGTCATGATTGAAAGGAAGAGAGCAAATTGGAATCATATACTCAGTGCCTACAAGATAGAAGGGACATTAATGTATGTAACTAGTAGATGAGAAAACGAGGAGAGAAAGGCCCCATGAACCCAAGCCTACTTCCATATCCACATGTATTCAAATTCAAATGACTTCAATTAGAATTCCAGTCCAACCAACAAATGACATCCCTGAGACATCAAACTGTGGAAGCCTATGATACTCTCCTCAAAGTCTATGACAAGTAAGCAAACAACTACAATAAACAAATAAATAAATGGATAGTTGGACAAATAAATAGTTAATTCTATAATATCTTGAAATTCATTTTATTTCATCTAACTATTTGGTTTCCATTGCAACTTCCCACTCTAGTTAAGGGTGCAATAATTATAATTTATGAATAAAAGACTTTTCAATCATTCTATCTCTAACCACTAACTTGTCCAGTTCATTCTACACATGGATACAATCTTAATTTCAGTTCCTTTTATTCTTAGCATCACAGGTACAAAGTACAAACTTGGAATTTTTTGTTTCTCTAGCCATTTTTTGTGATATCATCCATTAAATCTTCCTTGCTGCTCCCTTTTGTTTTAAACTCCACATTCAATCATCATGAAATCCTTTCTGATTTTTATTTGAAATATATCTAGAATCAACTCTACCTTCTGTTACCTGGACCATTGAAATAACATCCTAACTGGTTGCTCTGCTTCCTACTTCCTTACAGTTCTTTTTTCTTCAGTATCAGCCACTAATGTCCAGAATGTCCAGCCACTAATGTCACTTTTAGGAAGATTTTCTTTTGAAAAAGTTAAATTTTTATCCTATTCCAAATGCAGAAAGTATAAAAAGGACATGTGGTAAAAAACTAATCTCTCATTGATCCAGGCCCTATTGTGCTCTCCATAGGTACCATTCTTCTTCCAGCTTATGTACTTTTCAAAGCTTACTTTTTTAATTTATTGACATGCTATCTAAATTTTTGTATATTTTTATTTTTACATTATACTAGTTAGTAATGTATACTTTATAGAGATTTTCCTGTTACTACATACAATGCATCTTCCTTTAAAAAATGCTTTATAATCAATGACATGATTATAATTTCCATACTCTCTCTCTTATTGATGTATATTTAGTATGTTTCCACATCTGCTGTTATAAATAATGTCTTATCTAAAATTCCAGCCCTGGCTGGTGTGGCTCAGTGGATTGAGCACTGGCCTGCAAACCAAAGAGTTGCTGGTCTGATTCCCAGTCAGGGTACATGCCTGGGTTGTGGGCCAGGTCTCTCATAGAGGGAGCATGAGAGGCAGCCACGCATTGATGTTTCTCTCTCTCTCTTTCTGCTTCCCTTTCCCTTTCTCTAAAAATAAATAAAATAAATTCTTTAAAATAAGAAATAAAATACAATAAAATTTTAATTTCAATGGATATGGTCAAGTTGCCCTCCATGGGAGTTGTACAAATTTACCCTCAGTAAATGGATGAGGGTGCCTATTTTCACACACAGTCACCAACAGAGTATGTTATTAAATATTTGGATTGTTGTCATGTGATGCCTCTCAGTATTTTGTCCATAGTAGGTCCTCACGAGTGCTTTTTTTGTTCTGATATCCAAGAAACTCTTACTTATTTTTATTTCCTGTCTTTCATTGTTTCTTTTTTATTTCTTTTTTTAAATTTCATTTTCATTGTTGTTCAAGTACATTGGTTTCCATTTTCGCACCTCCATGGCCACCCACCCCACCCACCACCAGCTCCCACCCTCAAACCTAAACCCTTTGGTTTTGTCCATGTGTCCTTTATACATGTTCCTTGATGGACCTTTCTCTATATTTCCCCATTATCCTTCTCCCCTGCCCCTTCTGGGTACTGTCAGCTTGTTTTTTATTTCAATGTTTCTGGTTATATTTTGCTGGCTCGTTTGTTTTGTTGATTAGATTCCACTTACAGGTGAGATCATATTGTATTTGTCTTTCACCACCTGGCTTATTTCACTTAGCATAATGCTCTCCAGCTCTGTCCATACTGTAATGAAAGGTAGGAGCTCCTTCTTTCTTTCTCCTGTGTAGTATTCCATTGTGTAAACAAAGAGTGCTTTTTGGACACGATTAATGCAATGGTTAAGATTTACTTCGGATGGGAGAGGCTTCTACTGGATTATTAAACTCCAAGTCTCTTCTAGGAACTTCAATAACTGGAAAGTACACAGGAAGTAGACAGAGCAAGGTGTGTGGATTAATGGATATGGTTGTTTATTTTAATACCAGATAGCCTGGATATGGGAATACTCTACTTACACATTGGTGGATTTGAATTTAAACAAAGGAATAAAAAATCTAGTATATCTTTAATCCATTTTATTCTAACCAATAGATCATGGATATGGGGACTGGCTTTGTTTCTTAGCAAACTAATTTACCAAATAATAACAATGAATATTTGTGAATGTGCACTAGCTGTGCTAAGTTCTTTACAGTTTTTACCTTATGTGTGTCTTTACAATAATCATATGAGGCAGGTGATATAATTAAATTCATGTTACAGATGGAAAAACTGATTTCCAGAGTGATTAAGTCATATAGTATGCCACGAATACTAAACTATATGCATATTTTCTTCCTATTTCTGGAAAACTAAAACATTCAAACTCTCACAATTCATTCTCTAGCTATTATAGTTATTGCTTTATGCTTTTTCTCCTATGACACATGATATCGTACAAGGTTTTCATTGAATGTCAGCCTTATTTGGTGGCATATATACCCAACGACTGCTTGGTTTCCATTCGGTAAACTTAAAGAGGAATGCAGCTATTGGGTTGGATCCGCCTTCATTTACATTACTTCAACAGGTAGAATAAATTGTGTGTTTTCAATTTCCTGTTTCATAAAAAGGAAAAATGATCTGGCAGGAGAGGTGGATTTATATTTCTTTTGTGTATGTGTGTGTTCACTGGGAGATAATTATATTTTCATCTGATCCTTTTCAATATTACTGTTCTTACCCTATAAAATGCTATTCTCTTATATTATTTATTTTGTAGTAATTTAATATAAATTGTTACTAAGTTTTTGTCTGGGAGGATTCCCAAATCTTCAGATTTCATATCTAGGAAAGGCATTGGCTCACAATATCTCATTCATTTTTTTGTGCCCTCAAAGTTTTCTATTCAAAAGATTTGATATTTGAACAAGTAGGAATTGTAAGAACTAAATTCTCACTTCACTTTTAGAAATATTTATGGATCCATTTATTTTGAAAAATATGTCCTTTCCTGGTAACTTGTTAAATGTATAGAAGTCATATGAAAGAAAATACATTTATTTTTTTACTCTATGGGTTGTTTAATTTCTTTGTATAATTAGTTTATAGATTTAATATGTAAAAGTGATAATTTTGAGGTAGTTAGCAAAATCTGCTTGAGTACTGCATACAATAGAAACCATAGTAATACTGAACAAATTGTACTGCACAAAGAAAAATTAATATGGAAGTTTGGTTCCATAAAATAAAATAAAATAATTTTTATTTTATTATAATAAAATAATTTTTCATGAATATGCCTCTCAATCTTTTTTAAAAAATAGTTTATTTATTTTTAGAGAGGGGGGAAGGGAGAAAGAAAGTGAGGGAGAGAAACAATTTATGGTTGCCTCTCACGCACCCACCACTGGGGACCTGGCCTGCAACTCAGGTGTGTGTCCTGATTGGGAATTGAACCAGTGACCCTTTGCTTCACAGTCCAGTGCTCAATCCACTGAGAACAACAGCCAGGGCTGTGTCTCAGTCTTTTAGATTTTTTATCCATTTGGATTTGGAGGTATTAGGTACAGCCCTCACATATAAAAGAATGGAAGAATTGCCCACTATTTGTAATATTATAGCTGTAATTAAAGCCATTTCTGAAAAGCCATATGTTCTAGTGTAAATCACAGTTCGTCCTCTTGATAATTTCTTCTTCTTCTTCTTCTTCTTCTTCTTATTATTATTATTATTATTATTACAAGATTAATTAAAAAATATCCAGTACAGTTTTAGTGAAAAAGAGAAAATGAAGAGTTTTCATAAAGCCAACTTTCAGTCTGTGATGTCTGCATGAAAAATGGAAGGAATGAGTGCTTTTCTGTATTCTGATCCTTTGCAAACTGAAGGAACCCACTCTAAGTGGTTTTTGTCACTTATCCCCAAAGGATAGCTCCGTCTGTCTTGTACTTCCCACTTAACTTCATGCTATATACTGTAGATAACAGGAACTCACTGATATTTCAGCAAGCCCCTAAGAGACTTTTATAAATATTTATAAGACAATGGAAACAAATATTTTATAAAATTATATATCATTATGCAACTTTAAACCATTATAGGGCTTGATATTCTATAAGAGTTTCAGGATCTCTAGGCATTTTGAATAGCAAGATTAATTTTCCTTGGTATTTGTAAACTAATTTGAGGTACATTATTCCTGTGTTTTGGAAATAGTCAAAGTCATTCTTCCACAGAAGTAAGAACAACCTCATGGTCTCATTGTATGTGCTTTCATGAATACTAATGTTGTTATTGTCCTGCATTTGTAGAGAAACCCTATACTTATTTTTTATATAATATGAAAAATATTTATATAAGTTCAGAATATCTGGTTATTCCTTACATATTGATTTTTTTAACTTAGTGCATGTAGAAACAGTCTAAATGCACTGTAAAAAGGGTCATATGAATAAAAAACTGCTTACATAGTAAAAAATAATATTAAAAAAACAAATAAAAGAAAAATTATATTTTAATATCCACCAAATGATCCTTCAGTTCTCTCAAAAGTGCATTAAAATTATCTACTAAACATAACTGCATTGAGGAATTTCTGATGGAATTTTTTTTCTTTTTTGTAAAAGGAGAATGTGCCCTGACTGGTGTGGCTCATTTGGTTGAGTGTCATCCTGCAAAGAGAAAGCCAGCTGGATACCTGATCAGGGCACCTGCCTGGGTTGTGGCTCATTCCCACTTGAGACACCTGTGGGAGGCAATTGATCAATGTTTCTCTCACACGCAGATGTTTCTCTTCCTCTCTTTCTCCCTCCCTTACCCTTTCTTTAAAAATAAATAAAATAAATTATTAAATAAATAAATAAATATACTTCTAGTTCAGATTAAATTTTGTGGGGTTTTAGGTGACAGAGTTTTGCGGGGTGGGGATATTTAGTGGGGAAGAAAACAGACTATATTTTTTGCAAATTTCCAAAACCAGGTGCCCATATAAATACCATCCTAGGACCATCCTAACCTTGGAAAAGTTTCAGCACAGTGTGAGGCTATGCTTCAGCATCATTACCTTCATAGTCAGTCTGCCTCCATCTACTGCTAGAAGAAGATCCTTAGATCATTGGAAAAGGAGGCACTTTTTCTATTTAGCCACCAGAAGTTATACCAACCTACCTACCCACTGACAAAGGGTGTCAAGACCCATTTCCCTAGATTTGCCAACCTGCTTATAGTTACAACTTTAAATATTTAACTATTTGGTGATGGGAAATAAATGTCTCATTACTTAACTGGTACCATATTGGGACTTAGTTGGTCCCTGCTGGTAGAGGTTAGCCAGTGAGCATTGGTGTTACGCCAGTTTTGGGAAGGGGAAGTCTGTGTTGTTGAGCCCATGGCCCTGTAACCACTTTCCTCCTGTGTTCATTGAATAAGGTTTGGGATGGCTTGAGAATGACAGTCATCCATGAAGCTTGTCATTTTTCTACCTGGTGACTAAGTGCTGCCTCTGAGGTAGATGTCTTTTGGCAGGCATTCACAACACAGGCACAAATATCTTCATCGTTTGTTTTCATTCTGAGAGTTTCATATCTGTTTTCCCCAGACTTCCTTGTTACCAATATTCTGATCCTGTTCTATGTCTCAGATCATTCAGCCAAATAGTTAATGATCACCACTCAATCAATGTAGCTCAGCACTTCTAACCATTTCTAACCCCAGAAAAAATGGAGCACAAAATGTTATCGACAAAACACTTTTTGAAAACAGGAACCAGGGACTGGGACTTGAAAAAAAAGAAAAACTTGATGGAGGGTGAAAATTACTGGATTTTTGGTGTAATATTGGTGGCAGTTATGATATAGGAGCAAAAAAAAAGAGTAAGCACAATGGAAGCAAAAAGAGATTATACCTACTGCAATAACCCCTCCCCGTGTTTCTACTGATGGCATTAGCATTGCGTTCGCTTGCACAGGAGAAATATACAGAAAATCCAGTTCAGGTTTCACAAAGCAGCACATTGAAGTACGTATGCAGAATTGAGGAACAATTAATTTATACCTGGGACATGTACATTATCTCATTACATATTTGTCAATATTATATCTTCAAGCCTAGATGACTTTCTATGTTAACTTAGGAATGATACAAGTATTCACAACATAAAGATATGAGTTGATTCCATAAAATCATAATAGTTTCTATATTTTTAAAAAGAAAACAAGCATAACTAATGAATGGGCAATATAGATCAGTAGCAAGTATACAAGAGAGGTTAAATTTACATATGAAATAAAATATTCACTTATTAATACCTCAATATGAACATGAGCAAAATTCATGACTGGAAAATTCACAACTGGGAATAAAATTGGTAAGAATGCAGAGATGAAAATCTTATACAATTGGAAAGTGCCAGATTTTGCCTTTGTAACTGGACTGATTACTCACCGCATTCCTTCACTGCTCTACACCTCTACCAGACATCAACAAACCGGAGAGTCTGACCGCCAAAAAATACTTTGAGTCCTTACTAGGATTTGCAAACCATAGTCTTTCTTGTGAAAAGAGCAAACTTTGAAAGGTTTGCTTGTATTTTTTCTAGCAGGCTCAAAACATAACAGAAATCCAAAAACATTTTGGCATAAGAATAGGACTTACTGATGCCACTGGGATGGAATGCCTCTTGCTAAGTACAGAGCGGTTAAACAAATGCTATAATGATTTCTCAGTATGAGACTAGTTGTTACATTTATTTGGATTGATATATACACTTACATACACACAGATATATTTAACTCAATAGGTACAGTAATTACGGAGACAGTCTTTTATGCAGTTCTCAAGGCCAGGAGTACTGCAAAAGAAATCAACCTAACAGAATATTCCACCATTCTCCCTAAAATTGAAAACTTGGGGTGTCAGAGCATCTACTTCCCCTTCCTCAACACACACTCTCTTGATCTGTTAGAATTTATATGTCAGGGGCTATTGTTTAATCGCTTCATTCCCCTCTACTGGTTTTCACATACTTAAAAACAAATTAAGTAGTGGGTTTGTGTATATGACTGTAGAGACTGAGAAAAATATATAAAAAATTTAGAAGCCCCAGAAGAGCTGAGAATCCAAAAGGGGTCTTAGGGATCCCAGAAGGCTGAGTGCTGGAGGGGAAAGACAAAGCAGAGGATTGCTGGATGGAAGCTGAGAACAGAAATTCTTGGACATTTTAAAAAAGAAAAAAATGTATTTTTTCAGTACATTCCCTCTTCCAGCTTCCCTGTAGAATACGAAGCAAATCTCCAGCATGTGCAATGGCTCTTACGAAGTGAGGCTTTGGGGGGAGGAGCCAGAACATAAAGAGATGTCCTGATTATGGGTTACATCAAATAAAGAGGCTTCTAATTTTCATAGACAGAAAAAAATTTTTCCCAAGTTCCACCCAGAAACGTTGAGAAAATATACAGAGTTCATCTGTTTGCAGAAGCTCTAAAATTATGAGTTTGCTTAAGTGTCCTCTTATCTTAGTCTAGTCCTGCTCCTTGCCCTGTGACCTTGGGGGAAGGAAAAAATAAAAGAAGGGAAAAGAAAAAAAGAAAGGCAGGAAAGAGGAAGAGGGAGAGAAAGAAAGGGAATGAATGAATGAGATCAAAAGTCTAATATTTATGTTGGGGAAAAGTATAAAAAGGGAAAAAGTAAATGCCAAGATAATTCATTGTTTATGATGTCAGTATGAGATGTTTATTTTAAATTATGGATTAACCTTTCAAGTCAGGTGTCACTCCCAATACACATCCATGAGCAGGCATGCCCATTATTAGGAGGATATAGTCCTGATAATTTGCAAAGGTGAGTGTGAAGGTTATGCCTTTGACTGACAGGTGCAGATTGGTTTGTCTACAGTAATACCATCTCTGAGGAAAAGATGTCCAGAAGCTGTACTTCCCCACTCTGGCTGTTCCATTAGTGTCACTTGCCTCCTTAGGGTTTTGTCACCTCTTACTTTGTAGGTTATGGATACAAATTTATTTCTACTATTACATTTTTAGAAGCAACTGGTCATGTTTCCTTTAGTTGCTTTTTTCTATTGTCTCTCCTGAAAATTTTCTGAAAGTTTTTGATAATTAAATCAGTAGTAAAAAAATGCAACTGTATATTACTGGATTTGATTAACTAAAACTCAAGAACATTTGGAATAGAGTCAGATAAAGCATATACTTCCCATGGCCTAATCTTTTAATTAAATTTAAAACTAGTTTAAGTATTAACAAGCCACTTTATTAGTAACTTGAAATAACATATTGACCTTCAAATTATTAAAAAAATATTTTATAATTAACAATACATAATTAGCTTTTTAAAAAGAAGCAATTAATTGGCATTAAATTATATACTATTTAATTAGTATAAATAAAAATATCATTTTATTATGCTAAATCATATACTATACATATTTAAAGAAATTTTCAGTTTGCTTAGGAAAACTATTATTTTTCATATAAGTTGCTATAATTCTTTAGTGACTTTTACTTACAGGGCAACATAATATACATTAAAACAGAAATCTGCTTGAATTCCATGGACATGAATGTGGTGCTGTCAATGATTTACAAGGTACTTTACTCATTTTGGTCTCTGGGACGTTACCTGCAAACTGGTAATATCAGTATATATCTCACAAGGTTACTAAGAAACTTAAGTAAGGGGAAAGAACCTAGCATAGTGCTAGGCACGTATTAGGTACTAAATAAATTATAGTTAAATATGACTATTTTATCAAATAATATGAAAAATACTATTAGTGGAACTCTCACTCCTATAACCTAGAAATATTTTAGCCACTGAGATTCTAGAGTAATGGACTATGACATTAAACAAGTCACATACCACTCACTATGTTTTAGCTTCCTCTTCAGCAAAGTGAGGATACAAATGGCACCTACCTCAGAGGGTTATTAAAAGGAAGAAAGGAGGTTATAACCATAAAATATATGGAGCAGGGCATGATATGCATTATATAATTTTGTAAGGTTTATATAAGGACTCTATTTTACAGAAACATTATATAATTATACAAGCATTTTAAAAGAATTTGATAAGTGAATGGATAAATTAAATGAGGCAGATGTTTTACTGCTTTAAAAAATATAGAAGAATAAAACTGTTCATCAATGTAAGCTTTTATGTTTGGTATGTCTCGATGATTATGAACTACTCTGCAGACTACACATCTCAGTTACCTGTATTTATCCTGGACCAGGTGTAATTTCTCCATTCATGACCAGAACCTCACTACTTATAATATTATCCTTGAACCAAGAGCATTGACACCACGCAAATTACCAAGCACTACTCCAGCACAACTGAGTCAGAATGTACTTTTCCATGGGTTCCCAGGTGTTGTGAATATACTACTTTAAAGTATATTACAGCATCAATATCCCAATTTTGTAAAAACTGAAGAAATACAAGATTAGAAAACCTCACAGCAGAGTGACATCTACTTTCATGTAGAAAAACATTTCTGTTTAAACAACAGGTAAAGCATATGCAAATTAAAGTCTCATATAAGCAGTTTCCTTTGACTATAAATATTTTTTTCAGGGTTTTCTTTCTTTCCTTCTTTTTTCCTTTTTTTAGTATAACAAAGTCAGTGCATCTTATTATCACTGGTAGCCATTTTTAGGGTTTGAAAAATCATTTTGTGTTCTATTTTGTTTTTCACGAAGAAGCATAGAGAAAACAACAGATAAACTTACTTTCCCATTTGTAAGGTCCTGTATAATTCAGGAATTGTAAGATTAAAGACCACTGGGAGAAATAGCTGTCCAAAGGTGAATGAGTGTTCTTTACTACAGAGATTCTGAAAAGAAAAAAATGATGGCAATATGTTTGTAGGTTTGACAGCATTCTTGCCAGTTTTGACCCAGAGGTTACTGATCTTCTGAGTGATGGAGTCTACTTGTTCGAGATTTGAAAGGAAAAAGGGTTGATGCTATTTGTCCATGGGGATCACATTATCCACTGGCATGCTTGGATTCTGAGTCTGTGAAACCCTAGGTATGTGGAGTCAGTCTAGCACTTACTATGTAAAAACATGTGGCATAATATTATGACAAATATCACCCATGTGCACACATGTAACATGCACCTCTTTAGTAGCTATCGCAGTGCAGTTCCCTCACATCATGTCATCATGTAAGTTCTGTGCAATTTTGGACTGTGCTGTTGATGATTCGATGAAGACATTTGTGCAAGTCTTGCTGATAATCTGACACCTCATTTGTATTTGAAGATATCTCAGGAACTTTGGGCTTTTTATTTTCTCTTTTAAGATTTAATTTTAGGGAACATTTATGTTTTAGAAGGAATTGTGTTATAGTACATTGTGGGTATTTTAATATAAGACAAGTACCTTGGAAAAATTAATTGTTGATGCTAGATGTTTAAAGCATGGTAACATGCTTTCAGGTTGAAGCTTTCAGAGAAGTTTCAGTTATAAATTTGAACCTCCACATTATGTCATTTGCTCTGGGGAGGTCAGAGGGACTGAGGAAAAATAACAATGGGCCACTCTGTGTCATTCTGTATGACCTTCCCTCTTCCCTGAAGAGTTAGTATCAATTATTCTTCAGTACCTCATTCTTTCATCTCATCTTGCTGCAAATGAGCAAACATAGCTAAGTGGGTATACACACGTACACATTCTCAAAACAATTAGGAAAATCAGGGGAGAGACAGCAGCTGCTCCCTAAATTATCAAGTAATAAAAATGATATATGATTGCATCCCCCTCCCTCCCTCTTTCTTTTCTTTTCTCTTCTCTTCCCTTCCTTTCCCTTTTCTCTTTTTTCTTTCTTCCTCCCTCATTTCCTTCCTTCCCTCCTTCCTTCTCTCCTTCCTTCCTTCCTTCCTTCCTCTCTCTCTCTTTCTTTCTTTCCTCTCTCTCCCTTTCTCTCTCCCTTCCTCCCAGTTTCTCCCTTCCCCTGTTCTCCTCTCCCCTCCCTTCCCTTCCCTTGTCCTCTCCTCTCTTTTCTCTTCTTTCTTCTTTTTCTTCTCCTATATTAAATAGTGGCTCAAACTATCTCTATGCTTGTCAGAGGACAAAAATGGTGTTCATTTTGAGGAATGATTAACATATACATACGTTTGATGGACTGGTGTGGAGTTAAGAAGTCAGTAAAAAATAAGATTTTATAAGACATGGAACACTCTCAACCTTCACAGTTACAGGAAATAATTCTCTCATAATGAGCTAGACTCAGCAAGGAGGCCAGTAGGTTAGAAGGATGTAAATAGAAGTTTTGGTTGTAGTTAAAAGGCTCACATTTGGATCTGGTCTGATCCATCCTGGTGTCATTATATGTCATCTCGTTTGACAGGGTCTATGTGTAAACCAGAAATTTCCCAGGCCCAGGACATCTTCCCTTAAGAGACTTCTTTTTTTATCTTGTGTACTATGAGGATCAAGTGCATTAGTGGTCTGGGAAGGCTAATCACAGGACTTTACACCCCATTGGCTTTGGCAAATATGTAGCTTGAATTATAGTCATGGTTGTGGATTTCCTGATGTGCAGAATCTTAGACCAGTAGAGATGACAATAATTTTTCTCATATTAGGACCAGGGCTAATTTATAAACAAAATAAAGATGCTCCTTATATATTACCAAAATATCTGTTCAGAAATTGAAAAAAACATTTTTCATGAGGCTTGAGTTCCTCCCTGACAAAGAACTTGTGCATTAGATATAATGGTTACTATGGCATTGGTTGTATGGTCATTAGCTAGTGAGCATTGAGGATATTTATAGTCTTGTATAATGAACCAAATATAATGCCTAGCATAGTATTAGAAAAGTTGCTAAACTTACTTCATGTTAATACTTTATCTTTCTAATATAATTAAAAATAAAAATCTTTAATTAAAACAATGCACTAAATAATAAATTTAATAATAATAACTTTTAGTACTAAAATTTCACACTGCTGTGTTATAAATGCTAGATGCAATGATGGTCATAGTGCAGTGGTTCTAAAAATGTCAAATACAATTTTTTCTTCTTGCATTGTAGTTGACTGAATCCTTTTATATACCTTATTTGTTTTAATATTTCCAGAAATCTTGAATTAAGTATTAATAAATTTTATAGATGAGAATCACAGATACTGAAATAGAAAGTGATATCTAAACACAATTAAATAAAAATATATTTAGTGTATTAATTATCATACACTTATGTACTTCAATGTAAGAGGAGGTAAAAAGCATTATACCTACAACTAAAATATAAATTCATTTGATCTTTATTTGAATATAGTCAAAATTCTAAAAGAATTGTCAAGTTTAAATTATGATTTATCAGTGTTTTATACTGTTGCACTGTTATCTCAAATTAATTGCACAAAAGCTGCTGGGGGACTGAAAAATTAGCTGAATTATAATAACAGGTAGATATATATGCATACTTATGTGGTATATTTTTGTTGGAATCCCAGTCATCTGATAGTTCTTAACATTTTCATAACAGAAGAAACTGATAGAATTAGTAGATATTTCTCAGCCAGAAGAGAAAACTAAGTCAAGCCCTAAAGAAATATAGATGGATAGGAACTCTCTGTAGGGGAGCAATACAATAAAATCCTCATTATAACCATATATACATTAGTGAATTAAAAAATAAAATGACATGAAGGCCAAATACTCAGTGGAGTAACTTACACAGACTTTCAAATGTAAAGCAACATAAATGTGTGTTTGTAAGGTGTGGTGGAAATACACGGAAGCAGGTATAACAGTTCTCCTACCAGTAGGGTCCTTTGTGGTGTATCTACATGATTCATGTGAGTAAATAGACACTTATTAATTTTGATGGGCTCACTATGTTTTAATTATTTTGAGACTAAACTTGAAAACATATCTTATTCTAACACTGGATGATGAAAAGAAGGATATGGTCCAAAGAGAAATAACTAAAATAGTCTATCTACTTAAAGAACTAACTTAGAATATTTGATTTCTTTTTAAATAAGTCAATATGCATTAAGCTAACCACACACTTAATTTAGAGTAGAAAATGGTAGTACATGCTCTTGAAAACAACTGTATTAACAAAGAAGGATAGTCATCATGATTCTAATAATAAACCAAGTGGCAGATTTTGATTTTTATTGTGGCTTGATTTTTATTGCTTTTGCACAATTTAATTCTTACTTTTTAAATATCTAATTTAAGTATTTTAAGAATGCTATTCCAGCAAAATCTACCAGTAGTCAATAATCCAATGATTTCTTAACTAAGGTACATTTTACTATAGGGCTACCTAATGACTTTTCCTAATGAAAAATTTCCACTCATTATTCACTTAGCTGTCTTCATTTGTTTAAATTGACGAAAGTCTCCTAAGAAAGGACTTTTACATTTATGTTTATTTAGCACCTAACCAGGGATCAACAAACATTCTTTTCTAACCAGTCAAATGGTAAATATTTTAAAGTCTTTCAGGTCATAGTCTCTGTCAGTACTACTCAACTCCATCACTGTAATGCAAACGCCACCATAAACAATGTAAAGTAAATGGGAATAGCTGTTTTCCAGTAAGACGTCTTTATGGCTGAATTTGATATGCAAGCCATAATGTGTTGAGACTTGACTTAGACTGTAATGAGATCTTAAATACAATGACAATTTTTTAAATTAAAACTTAGATTTCATATAGTATTAGAGAGTAGATATAATAGGTGCTAAAATCTGCAATGTAACAATAAAACGATGATCACAAATGTGTCCAAAAATGTCAGACTAGCTACTTTTGTTCTACTTTTGTTGATTTATTTGAGAAACCAAATGTAAGAGGCAAGTCAACCATTAAAGTAATGTCAAGTAAACACCTATTTTATTTTTACTTTTATTATGCTATTGTATGATGTCAATTAAGAAGAAAAATAAGATTTTTCTGGACCACAAGTGGATTTTGGTCTAGTTTGAAGCCAGAATTTTAAAATTCCAAAATTTTGAAAACTATAACTGTTTCCAGGTGGAGAAAAAATCCATGACTGTTGTCATCTCCGGCAAATGTCAGAAGAAATAGTGAATCCTGCAGAGATTCCTGCAGGGGCTCCAACCCAAAAGCAGTTCTGCCTCCAACTGTGAACTTTCTCATGGGATCTTCTCCAGTGCGTGGAGGTTGGAGCAGGACTGGGGAGTTAAGAAAAACTAACTTCTCATCTCAAGCTACACATGGCTATCGTATGCAGTGCCCTATCCCACTGAAGGCCAGTGTGAGTAGAAGATGAAAGATGGAAGTCAAAAAACTTCTGGCCGCCAAGAATCTCAGTGGAAAGCAGAGAGATCTTTCATAATTTGGAAAGCTACAGACTAAGCTCTATTGGGGGGTCAGAAAATGTTTTCTGTAAAGGGTTAAATAGTAAATTATTTAGGTTCTTTACTAAAATAAATTAAAAAGAAAGTGCTTAAAGGTGACAGATAATGATACTAGGTGGAGGCCTACATCTTTAGGAAGAAATACAACAAACCAAATACAATAAATATAAAATGGATTTATATATATATTTATATAGAATATATATAATTTATATAATATATATGTACATTTATACATATATATCTTATGTAAATAATTTACTAGATAAAGTAATAATAAAATATTGTGGGAAGCACAGTATATGGAGTAGAAAGTATATAATGAGGCATGAAATAAAAAATGTAAAAGAATCTATTTTTTTCAGTCAGTGTGATTACTTAGAAAATCTTTGGGATTTATGAAAATATTATTTTACCTAATAATAAACTTAGAAAATTTCAAAAAAAATGTACTAGGAAGTAACATAAAAAATAAAGTTAAAAAACATTTACAATTGCAATAATTTCTTTGGTCACCCAAAATAATAGTCATTAAAAAACTGTAAATTTTACTTTATCAAAATGGTAATTTTTGCTCCTCTAAAGAAAATATTGAGAATATTAGTAGGTCATTGAGAGATTGGGTTAAAATATTATATATATAAAATATGAAATATATATATATATGAAAAGACTGATATCCTGAACATACAAAGAGAAAGAAAACAACATAGGCAGACAAAAGCCTTAGTAGACACTACATTTTTAAAAGAGTTTAAGGCCTTTCTTTTTACTACACTAATCCACCTGATCCCTTTCTTGGCTTTAAAATATAAAAACAAATAAAAAAACAAAATAAAGCCCTGATATTTGCACAGTAAACAGAATAATTAATATAAAGTGAAAAGTAAATGATTTTGCGCCCTACTGCTGCTTCCCAGCCGCACGCACCAGAGGTAACTAGTTTTAGTGCCTCTGACTTTTGTTTTCCCTGGTGATTACCACCACAATAACAAACTGTATGCTGACTTCATTTGTTTTTATCTTTAACTTTGTGAACTTTATTGAAATGTCATTTTCACCCAATGAAATGCACAGCTTGATGATGCTTTGACAAATGTGTACATTCATGTAATTGTTGTCTTAATCAAGAAATACAACATCCCATCTTGCTAAAAGTTTCCTGAAGTCACATCTAGTCAAACCTCTGCTTCCCAATGAAACACTGATAGGGTTTTTATCACTATAGTTTAGTTTTTCTGTTCTAGAACATCATATAAATGGAACCATTCAGGACTTACTATTTGGATCATGTATGTTTGCTTAACATGTTTTTGAGATTTATTGATATTGTTGCATGCATCAATAGTTCTTTCATTTTTATTCCTGACTAGTGTTCCATTATATGAATTTACTATGATTTTTTCCTGCTCTCTTAATGATGGATTCTGAGTTGTTTCTACTTTTTTGGCTATTAAGAATAAAGCTGACATGAAGAAATAAAGAAAGGGGTATATATCATTCAATAGCTCATCCCTGTTCTCAGGGAAATACTTATTGACATCACTATGAGCTACCATTTACAACTATGAGAATGGTTAAAATCATAAAGACTGAAAATACAAAATGTTGAGAGTGGGGAGCAGCTGAAACCTCATATATTGCTGACTGAGTGGATATAAAGTGTTAAAATCACTTTGGAGAATTGTTTGGCCACTTTTGATCAAGTTAAACATGCATTTACACAATAGCCTATGAATTCCATTCCTAGAAAAGCAGAATTATATGCCCACAAAATGACTTGTATAAAACTATTGATAACAGTGTGCCTTGTAGGAAATATCCCAACTACCCACTACAGGAGAATGGATATACAAAATATAGCACATCTTAAAGTGGACTATTATTCAGTAATAAAATACAAAGAACTACTTACACTTGAACAACATGAATTAATCTCGAAAATATACTGTGGAGTGAAAAAAAAGCCAGAAGCAGAACAGAATGTATTGTATGATTCCATGGATATAAAATGTGCCCAGGTGCATTTAATCTATTGTGATAGAAATGTGGATATTTACCTTGATTAAGTGAGAAAAATTATGGGAAAAGCATAGGACAAAACTTTCTTTTAGCACACCCACTAGTATGACTATAATAAAAAAGACAGATAATAGCAAGTGTTAGTGAGGATGTGGAGAAATCAAAAGCCTCATATCATACATTCATGGTGGGGATGTAAAATGGAGGTGTTACTTTGGAAAACAGTCTGGCAATGCCTCTGAATGTTAAATATAAAGTTTCCATATGAACTACCACTTCTATTCCTCAATACATACAAACAAAAAATGAAAATGTACATTCACACAAAAAATAATGATAGCCAAAATGAAAACCACCTATGAAACAGTAGAAAATATGTATATTGATCTCCACTCTCATTTCAGGCACAGAGATCCTAAACCTTTTGTGATTTCTTGAGTGATTAGAGCACTTGGAGCATCTTTTTTCCTAATACTTGGTCTTTGAGCCCTGTTCCTGACGCAAGGCTCCAAAACCATTCGGAATTTCCTGAGTGATAGGAGTGTCTTTTTTTCTATTAAAGTAACTCTGGGTGGTTTCCTGGATGGCTCCTGGATGGGGGCAGCTCACCAGAAAGAAGCAGCCCTGATGAGAAGCTAGGAATTTAAAGTTGCACACTTTACCCTCCAGGTAGGGAGGGGAGAGGGGCTGGGAACTGAGTTGACTGACCGTGCCTACATAATGACACCTCCATAAAAACCCCCACAGTGTGGGGTTTGGAGAGCATTTGTGTTGGTGAACACACCCAGGTGCTGGGAAGGGGGCACATGTGCACTCTGACACCATGGGGACAGAAATATCTGCACTCATGCCTCTTCTAGACCTTGCCCTGTGTTTATCTGGATTTATCTGCATTCTCTAGTGTATCTTTTATTACAGTATAATTACATAAATATAAGTAAATGTTCTCCTAAGTCACTTTACAGGGCTGTTCATCTGTGTGCTTTATCAAATTCTTTATTACAATATATGGTAAATAGGTAAAAATAAATAAATGTTCTCCTAGGTTTTGTGAGCTGTTTTAGCAAATTAATCAAAGCCCAGGTGGGAGTCCTGGGAATCTCCAATTTATAGCCAGTTGGTCAGAAGCACAGGTAACAAACTGAATTTATAATTGTCATATGAAGTGAGAGATGGGAGAAGCAAGCAGTCCTACAAGTGTTGAGCCCTTAAACTATGGAGTCTGCACTATGTTAATTGTACAACATTCAGGTGATGTCACAGAGAATTGTTTGGTGTGGGAACTCCTCAGTCCCACAATTTGGTTAGCAGAGGTAAGGTGTTTGGAGTATTGAGAGCAGAGTAAAGGAAAAAGCAGGGAGATTTTCCCAGATATCACCCAAATGTCCATCAACTGTGATTGGATAATGAAATGTGGTGCATTGGGTAATAAAATGTTTCTCAGCACGAAAAACGGATGAAGTATCAATACATGCTACTACATGGATAAACCTTGAAAACATCATGTTCAATGAAAGAAGCCATTCACAAAAAGAATGATATCATATAATTACATTTTATAAAATGTCTACAATAAGCAAATCCAGAGAGACAGAAAGTAGGTTAGTGATTGTCATGGGCTGGAGGCAGGGAGGGTAGGAATGAGTGCTAAATGGTGTGGGGCTTTTTGTGCGGGAGGGTGATGGAAATGTTTAAAATTAGATTGTGATGATGATTTCCAATTTTGAATATACTAAAACCAATAAACTTTAAATGGGTATGCTGTATAACAAGTGAGTTACATTTCAATAAAGCTGTTTTAAAAAAACCAGAACAACTTCCTGATCAATCTACTGACACTGTAATAAGCCTAACTCCTTGGCTGACCTTTTGGTTTCCTAGTCTAGAGCCTTAGGAAAGTATAACTGCCACTTTTTCAACACTTCCAGGATAGACACAGAAACTGAAATTGGTCTGTCCAATTATTATTCAATTTCAGAAAGAATTTTGTACCCATAACTGTCTGGTCAAAGGTACATTCTCTGAGGGATATTCCTGATAATATGGTATAAATAATTTAAAATGCACTGTATATTTGTTTTCTTTTAGGATGAGAATTATTCAGGATCCCTGCACTCAAAGCACAGCCTTGAAGCAGCATGACACACACGGAGAACGCCCGTGTGGGCAGCTTCATGTTTTATGCATCCCACCAGGCCAGGTCCAGTCTGGACAGGTCATTTCCAATGGGCTGGGAGACAAATGGATCTTTTCTAAATGATCAGTTCTAAAGAACCAATTTTGATCAACTCTGCTGGAGGAAAAAAATAACTATTTTTCTATGCTTTCTATAGAATAAGACATTGTCAAGATCATTATCATATGGAGGTAACTAATAATTATGCAGTCCCCAAATGTAAAAAAAGGATTAAGAAATTAATTATTCAGGATATTATGCTGTATGATTTTATATGTAGTATTTATAAACATTTTAATGTTATCACTTTTCATGTACTTTTAAAGTTTAATTATATGTTCATAATTTTATACATATTATTATAATTAAATGAACATCATTTTATTTTTAAATATAATCTTTCTTAATTCTGCTTGTTACATATGGCTCCTTGTCTCTTGTTCTCGGTTATTCCATTTTTAACAAGATCATTTTAAAGCCTTTCTCTCTTTTCTTTAGTTGTGATAATGACAGTTTTGACTTCAAATTAATTCATTGCTTAAAACAAATGTTCCCATCATCTGTTTTATTTTTTAATATATAATATTCACACACATTTACCAAATGCAGCATGTTTTGCCACTGTTTCTTTTGGTAATAGCAATTGACATTCTATCACCTTTAGCATCTTCCACAAATTTTTTTGTGACCTCTCTGCAGAAAGGTACACATTTTTGTTAATCCAGACACAAAATGACTTTATATTGCCACCACAGAACAGGAATTCGAGTTGTGAAACTGTGACATTGTGACACTAACACCTTTTCCTTGGTAAATTATGACCCATATCATAGCACGGAGTTACATGCATTTCATCTACTGATGCTACAACCAGTTCATTGACCTTAGTCAATGCAGCACTGTTACATCATGCAAAATATAATCTTCCTGTAGATCAGAGATGTCAAAGGGATATATTTTAAAGACACAGCAAAAATAAAACTCTTACATTGCAATTGTTTTGGGGAAGATGTATGTGAAACACGGGTATGGTTCGTCTCTATCTAACCACAGCTTGCATGTGCAGAAAAAAATATAAAAAAAGAAGAGTCAAAATAGGGAAAGTCAAATTTCTATGTTTCCCTTTCCCTAATCTGTCACAGGCCAATGATCAGGCTAATGGCCTGGAGAAGAAGCTATCTTGTCAAGGTAAACTGAACTTTTATCACAACTGATCCCACCATCAGTGGGTTGTCAAAAATCAGAGAGAAAAAGAAAACAATTCTCTAAAGATCTTTCTTTTTCTCTTGTGGAGCACCTGCTTCCCTGAATGATGCCAAACTGACTGACAGCAGGTAGTTTCTGAGAAAAACCAGCTACTTTTCTCCCGCAGGCTTCTCAGACCTTGGCATGGGCTCATTCAGCAGGAAAAAGTCAATAGTGCTTGCTGTCAACACAAAGTGCCTATGTGCATTTTTAAGGCTCTGCCTTCTTGAAGTTTGTTCATCAGGAGCCTCACTGTTAAATAGATTTCTGTGTCAATATGTGCTGCTTCCCACTAATGTTAAGAAATGGCCACAAAGTGCAGGATCAGATGCTGTGTCAGGATGTTGGCAGTGCTGATCCTGTTGGCTGCCCACCCAGCAGGAAACATCTTAAGAAACTGAAAAGGCTTGGATGAAAAGGACACCATTTCAGCTTCTATTCTGAAGTGTTCTCAGTATCACCAGGGTACACACACACATATATATGAGAGAGAGAGGCTAGCTATGCAATCAAAATATACTCAGTGGCCTGGATATTGAGTATCTATATTATTGAACAGGTGCAATGGCAGACAAAGGGTTATACGTGAAGGACTCAACATTTTGTAACTCACACAAATTATTATGGAGACAGAATCATCAGACTGCCAGCTTTTGTAGATGATATGATTTTTCCTGTTTAAAGTAAGCATCGTCATTCAGCCTACAGATACGCTTCCCCCAAATTCATGTATACATAGAATTTTGGGTGGAGGAGGTAATCTTAGAGGTTTATTTCTTCTTCTAAACAAGTCAATTTAAAATGGTTTCATGTTTTTAAAAGGAAGTTCAAGTTAATTAATTCAAATTTGAGATAATCTTAACATCAACCTCTCTGGCTTCAAAATTGTTATGAACATTTACTAAAAATATTAATTTAGATTTATTTTTTCTACCACAAAATATTTTAAATACCTTAGGTACACAATGCACTGCTCTGTGTATCCCATGGTACTGAAAAATAAATTGGCCTCTTTATTAATAAGAGTGTAAACTTCAGTATCTAGCTGGGGACACAGATACTAAAGTAAGAATTATAACAGGTATATAGCAGTAGCAATGAAGAATAAACAATTGCTTAACTATGATAAAAAATAGAGAGCTTTGTGAAACAAATATATTTTCATTTGATCTTTGAAAGATGATCTAATATTATCTCTGAATTTGGATTAAAATTGGGCTGGGAAAGGTCAGCAAAGTATACCACATGGCAAAATTGGTATAAACACTGAGGTGACAAATACCTGGTAAGTTAGAAGAACTTAGGAGTAATTTATGTCTGTATGCATATATGGTACAGGGAGGGGGATCAACCATTCAGCAAAGTTAGTAAATAAAATAGAATCCATAACTTAATCGTTGAGAGGTCCTTATTAAACATGGTATATACAATGATGACCTCTTAAATTTATTCATTCATTTATCCAGTCATTTTTTTAAACAATCATTTGTCCTACTATTGACCAGGTTGTGTTCTAGACACTGGAGTCTCAACAGAGAGAAAAACAAGTTTCTTGAAGTTTATATTTTAATAGAGGGAGAAAGAAAATTAATTAATAAAAAGGTACATACATATCAAGTGAGATTACCTGCAAAGAAGATAAAAAGCAGGGTAACAGAACAGAGAGACTGAGATGATGGGCAGGGAATTGTATACTATGATCATAGCAGACTCTCTAGTGATCACGTTTGAGCCAAGATCTACACAGGGGTAAAGGGAAAAATGCTCCAACCAGAGAGAATAGTAAGTGCCAAGGTCCAGAGGCAGGTAAGACCAATCGTCTTTTCCAATTTCCTTATCAAATAAAGATGTACCATTACATAATCTCTAGAGTCTGTAGAATCATGTTTAATTTCCATAAATTTCTGATAAACAATATGATGTAGTAAGAACAATCAAAATATCTAGGTTTTAAGAAAAAAGAAAACTTTTATTTTTCCTATAAATTAGTTTTCTAGCAGTTCTGAAAATGGGGTGCAATTTTGTGTTAGAGCACAGGGATGCATTTTAATTTTTTTTTTTTTTTTGCTGTACTTGAGCATTGAGCATAAATTATTTAGGGCTATATTTCCCATAGTCATATAATTTTATACACTCAGCACAGCAATTTTATTACAGTTAAAATTCCAGATGGTTTTATTTTAAAAGCTTATATTAAAAAAATCAAAATGGTAAAAATGTTTTCTAGTAGGAAAAAATAATGAGCAAAACCCAGTAATTGACAAAATTGTGCCTGTCTAGCTTTTACTTCTTTTAAAAGAACAAGGACATTTTAAAAATATGTCTATTGTGAATGGTTGTCCAAATGTGCCAAACCCAAAGTGTAGGTGTTGTGGAACAATGACATTTTGGCAGACTTGATAGTTCGCTTCAATGTTCAAAAAAAAAAGAAAGAAAGAAAACAAGCGATCACTGTTCAATTAAGGTTCCCAACACAACTAAGTAAAAGAACTCAAGCTTACCAAAGAGAAATTTAAACATATCCACAAAGTAAGTCAAATTAATAAACAATTTTCTTTTACAAAATAATAAACTGGAGATATTTTTATGTACTCCTTAGTATGTTACAGACTAGAAACAAAAGTTCAAAATGATGCAGTGTGCTATGTCTTCTTTTGCCGAAACCTAATTGCTCATATTTCTAGGTAATCAGGAGTTAAAAATATATATCTATATTTAAAAATATATTTTAAAATTACAGTTGATATATAATATTATATATTTTTTCAGGTGTACAACACATTGATTAGATATTTATATACCTTACAAAGTGATCACTCTTATTAGTCTGGTACGTATCTGGCACCATACATGGTTATCACAATATTATTATTCAATGGCCAGAAAAAGTCCAGTCATTGTTAATATAACAAGAATAGTTTGCATGACATCAGTGTAACCTGGCAGCCAAGGAGAGTAGACTGGAATGCACATACGAGAACAGTGATGACTTCACAGTGGGGGCAGTACAGGCTGTTGAGTCAGCGTGTGTACTGTGTGGCTGTGGCATTCAAAATGACTGAGTGATTAGACCAATGAATCTGCATCAAATTTTGCCTTAATCTTTCCTCTGTGGAAACTATTCAGGCGATTCAGAAAACTTTCGGAGACAATGCAATGAGCGCAGCACAAAGAAAAGTGGGGCGCAAACACTTCAAAGATGGTCTAGAATGTTGAAAGTGATCTGTGTTCTGGAAGGTGGGCAACAAGCAGAACACCTGAGAATGCTGAATGGGAATGGGATGCAATCAACAAACATCAGCAATGAGCACTGAGAGAATTAGAAGCTTATCTGGGGATTCGCAACACTACTGTGTCCGAGATTTTGATGCAGGATTTTGGCGTGAAATGTGTCATGGCAAATTTCATTCTGCAGCTTCTACTACCAGAGCAGAAGGAACATCGTGCTGCAGTTGGGAGGACTGTATGAGGTTCAAGGTGCCTACTTTGAAGGGGACTGAGGTATCATTGACCTATGTACAGTGTTTCTGATATGGTATATCTTCAATAATCATCTCTATTTTTCATACTAAGTGGCTGGATACCATCTAGGCAGACCTCTTATTTCCTGTGCTGTACTTTACACCCCTGTGACTATTTTTATAACTGGTATTCTGGAGTATATAAGGAGGCATTTTCAGTTTGGGTGTAATCTAGTACCTTTCCATGCAGATCACTATTTTTGTTGACAAATTGTTCCTGAAAGTTTTCTAGGAGAAGGCTTATACTCCTAGCAGAATATCAGCAACTGATAGAACTGAATAGTAGAGCAAATACTGGACACTCCCAAGGTCTGAGGTGCTCCATCATGAAAGCTGGGTGTGACTTAAATATTCCTGGGATAGCCAACATAAGCTTGGGCATTGCATTATTAAATAAAAATGAACTCTAAACCTCCCTCCAGTAGAACAGAAAGAGTATGTTGATGGACAACCATGTTTCTGTCCCAAAAATGGAAATTCATTTTCTATTCCATTTGTATTAGAATGACATTTCCACCCAAGGTAGCAGAAGCATCTCCATAACACAAGAGAATGCCAACATAACAGGGAGGGGAAGCACGCAGATGCACTCTGAGTACTTAATTTAGAGAGACAGGCCATCTCTCAGGTTATTAGCAGCAGGCAGAAGCCAAGCTTCAAATAAAACTTTGTTGAATACTTGATATTTGAAGCAAACCCTGAGCAACTAGATTAGCCAAATGTAATACGGATCTGTAAAGACTGAGGATGTTTCTGATTGAGAAACTGATCAATTTTAGCTGAAGTTAAGGGCCACAACAGTGTGGGACTGAAAATCTGCCCAAAGTAGAGGAAAAAGCCAGATTGGACCTTAATAGACCAAGTGTAGTTGTTGATATTATATCTTTGGGAAAAACCAGACTTTGACATCAGAAACCTCTTTGCACACACTATAGTATTGTATTAGTAGTTGTTCTTTTCCTGCTGAAGTAGGGATATAGACCTTTCTCATTAAGGAAACTTGATAGTATCCTGAGTAAAAGTCTTGGCTGAGACATGGTCATACCTATGTATTGAATATTTGGGCTATGTGTACCCACAATCACTTCTCTGGCTCCTGAAAGGGCAAATATAAATATATGGTATCCTTTAAATATTTAGATCTCAGCAAGGCTTAATCATGTTGTGGTTTCTATTTAAATCAGGCTGTCAAGGACTTGACTGGCTACCAGATTTATTATTAGGGAAAAATTAAGCATGAAGGACAAGAATGCAAAATTCTATCCCTTCTTCTTATGCCATGAGTAATTTAAGATTTGCATTTATTTGATATGTATTTATATATTCCTTCTGTAAATACATGTCACTTTGTGAAATTCTTTGTAGTATAGAATTTAATACAAAATAGAGCTATGTTCTGTGTACCTGCTCAACAAGTTATTATTCTGAGAATGTAGCAGATATAAAAATTGACCACAAAGAAATCTTTATTAACTGGCATTTCTAAATACAGAAATGTACAAGAAGGTAATATAACAATATGTATAATTATAGTCAAATGGGGGAAGTATAGAGAACTTTAACATCAGGTACACATTGTTATTGGTCTATGATTTATCATTTGATAAGTATATATCTAATCATGAATAATTTGCCTAATTATTTGTGTTACTAACATTATTACTAATTATTTTTATTACTAACATTATTACAAATTAGTCTTGGGCTCAGTTTTTAGATCTATACAATGGGAATAAGACCTCCTCACAAGTACCCTCAAAAGATTAAATAAATTTAGGGAATTATGATCAGAGCTCCTGATAAATATTATGAAGTCAAAAATTTATACTTGTTATTGTAGAAAGGCTCTGGAAAATAACCCAGATGATTTAAGGGCTGTTTTCCTGAAATATAATTTCTATATATACTGGCCTTAACATGAGATTTTAAAATTATAAGGATATTGATAATTATGAAAATTAAAAAAATAGTGCTTATAGAATGACTCCTCTAACTACTCTAAGAATATATGGCAAGTAATCCTCATAAGTACACTGAAAAAGAGGTACAGTGTTGTCTTCAGAGTTTAAAGATGAGAAAATGGATGCTCAGATAGATCCACGCACTCACCTGAAAGTTCAAATCTAATAAATTGCATAGTCAGGAAACATAAAAAGAATATGATGCACAAGCATATGAACATTTTAAATAAATAGCATATTAATGTGGCTTAATTTAGATTGTTCATAACACATATTTGCTAATAAATAGTTGATTAGTAATAATAATGAAAGTATAAAAATAAATCATATATGTATAATTGTGTATATATGTATATATAGACATAAAGCTTTTTATCAAATGACTAGCAGTTGTATGGCAATTATTTAGATCACTATTAATTGATTATTTCACATAAAAAATTGCTATTTATTATTTCTATTTGTGGAGTATAAAACATTTTTATAGATGAAATCAATGGAGAAATGCCTTAATATTGTTTAACTTATTTACCACCATGGCTAATAATTAAATTTACCTTTTAAAAAGCAATTTCAAAGACAAGAATATAAAATATGCAATCAATAGTTTGAACTCTACATTCACAATGAATTTCAGAATATAAATCAAATTAATAATAAAATATATTCTTAAGCATTTAATAAAAATGATTAATATCAATGTACAACAACAACTAAATGAGGTACAGCTTTTCCTAGAACCATAACCAAAATGTAAATGCTGCTTTTTTCTCAGCTGTTTCTATTTAGTGTTATAAATATGGGAACAGAGTAATTGCATACTTCTTCTTCTATATTATCACAAGCACAATATGAAGACTATGAATTAATAATTCAAAAATAATACTCAAGCATGTTCTATTGTCTGACTAACAGTAATATGCTGAGAAGTTTTGGAGAACAATGAGGATATTAGAGATTCTAAAACATGAAATTATGAAGGACAGGCATGAATCAATACAGAAAAATGATTTTCCAGTAAGAGAACAAAGATGAAACAAGTTCCTTGGCTATTATTGACACAACTTTAGAAAAATTATGGAATTCGTAATGTTGACTAAAAACACTTGGAGAAATGGCTGAGAGGAAAAGCATCGTTTTAGAAAAATCAGTGCTTCAAAATCAGAAAATACGGAATACAGATATAAATATATTCACAAGGAACAAGTGATAGACTTTGAAGTTATGTTTATTTTACTCTCACAGTCAAAAACCACAGAATCCACACTCTTTAAAGTGATTAAACAGATTCCAAATTGTAGTTTTCCTTCCAAAGAAGGATAACTTTGGACAGCCTGGTATACACTGGAGGTGCTTGAGGGAAATATTCCCATTTGACTTCCCAGAATAGCAATAGTTACAATAAAAAAAAATACATAACAGTGCTCACAATTACCTCCACCTGGAAAGACTGTCCTATTTCCCCCTTAACTAGGCTCATACTCTTTCTCTAACTGTTGCTCAAAGACCACCCCCTTTAGGAAGGCTTCCTTGACTACCCAGACTGTTAGGTAACCCTCATCTGGGCACCTGGTGCCCTTGGGCTGCATCTGCCATAACTTCACCCACCATGTTGTAAATGTTAGCTTACCTGAACTCATTTTCTCACATGAGCATCAAGTATGGTTTCTGACAGTGGAGGTAGAGACCAAATTAGATAGGAATCTCAGGAATAGATGAAACTAGATTAAAAGATAAAAAAGCAAAAGACTGAGGATTCAGAGCAGTGGGAAGAGGAATTCATATTTGGATACAGCGCAAAGAAGCATGGATATTGGAAAGCACGGTGTGAGTGCTGCAAGTTTTTGAGTTTAGTTTAATCATAAAGCGAATGAGTATGAATTGGAATGTCATTTAAAGAAATATAGTGAGGTGTTATAATTTAAATTCTGGAATAGTTATTTAGATATTTATTCTAAAAGGAATAGGCAACCCCAAGAGGTGTTTTTTTTTTTAATAATGTAAATGACATCACTCTGGCAGTGATCGATAGGGCAGGTTGTAGAGAAGATTCCTTATAGTATGGAATCTAGTTGGGAAACTCTTGCATTGGCAATGTAAAACATTAATACTCCTAAACCAAGGCATTAAGAGATGTTTATTCATTTTTAAGAATGGCAGGGAAGGCTTTTATACTTGCTATATAATTTACCAAATCTGTGTCAGTACAAATAAATGTTATGTGTACATGGGTGCATGTGGATAAAATTGCATCTGAGACATATAATCTATCAAATGGACTCAGAATTTTGTGATCTCCCAGAAAGGCAAGTAAAATCTACTTTTGCCAAATACAGTGCTAACAGTATGTACCCATGGCTTTACACTGATAGAGTGGAAAGCATGCCCTCTGGAATACAGGTAAAGTTATGAAGCCAGACTATGTTAAAATAAAAGTCTAGAAATATCCAAATGTTTGATTCTCTGCTTCACCCTCCAAGCATTCTCTGCTCCCAATATAATTATAAGAAAGAGTAAATGAATCTCTTACACCAAGGTCAATAAAACTGTAACACAGTTTTTAAATGCTCACTTCGGTTAAGTCAGAAAGCCCACAGTGGGTAATGGCAAATTGGGGTGGCAATTATTCTGATCTGACATTTTGTGGATTATAATTCAGAAATAAGGTACGAGCCAAGGGCATGTTACTTCAGATAACACACTTCTTGGAAAGTATTGTGAAGCATAAGGGGTGAATTAGAGCCTCCAATAATCTGGGAAATGTATTATCTATCTGTAGCAAAACTCTCTGGGTGCATTAATGCCATATACATAGTGTTAGATGTATTAGTTGTGTATGAACTGATTGTACCATATGTTTAAAACATATTTGCTCTTGCAAGGTGGTAATGGCCTCTGATTCAGAAGCATCAGCTTTGCCATTATCAACTGATAGTTGAGTGGACCATGACTTCACTAATGTGAGCCTTTATTAGAGATGTCTGAACAAGGAGCTGGAGACTCTCCTCTTAAAACAATCCCAATTATGTTTATTTCAGCTGAGACCTTATAATGACTCCTTCCACGGGAATGTCTTTATTTATGTAAATGAATGGAGTAAGGTAGTTTAAAACTACATTTTTAATATACAGTTTTTTCCCCCTTCTATGTAATTTTGTCTGGTTTGCAGAATGTGACTGCTAGTTAGTGGGTTTACATTTGATTGACAGAAAGGGATTTCTAGTTCAGGCACCATCAAACACCGTGGCACTTCATCCTCGAAGATGTTTCAATAGTTAAAGAGACTGTATTGGACAAAGAATCATTTTAAGCTGGCTGTTTCTTTCTCCCAGTGAGTACCACAGGGAGACACACCAGGCGAAAAGAAAGACCCATCTTTAATCTGCGCTGCTAAGGGAAATCAAAGAGAGTGAGTTAAAACCAAGTGTAGCTTCTTACGCTCATTGGAGGGTCTTTCTTTCTGCTCCATTTGATATAACAAATAAGATCCTCAAAGTAAGTCAAGCACAGGTTCAGAACCCACTGCTCCTTGACCTTGGCTTCCTCCCTGCTTCAACAGCCATTCCTGGCATTTCTTGTGATGTCAAATCACAAAGGTACATGAAGTGTTCATACCCCGGGAACAGCGAGGATGTTTTATTTTTATATTCTTTTTCTGTGACTCTAGTAAAATAATACGAAGTCCTTTTATGGTTTTATTTAAGGGTTTCTGATAAATCTGTTGCATTTCAAAGCATCAAAGAGGTGATAACAAAAAATTTCTGTCCTGACTGTTTCCAGACATGGGGCCTTCTGAAGACTGTCCACAGGGCCGCAGTGACAAGGTGCCAGCCTGTGCTCACTGCTGGAGACTGCTGGGAATTTCAACCCACTCAGTAGACATGTCTCTCCAGATGTAGTACATAGAACATTCCACACAGCATGTGTTTTCCAACATGGAATTTTATATTATAATTTGGGGTCTTATAGCATCTAAGAAGATTTTTTAAAAATTAGCTTTTCTTCACATGTTCCCTAAAATTAGTGTTTTTCACTGAATGCACTGATAAAATTGCAATTAAAAATTAAATTTAGAGATGATGATAGCATAATCATCAAAATTATCATCAATATTATTAGTAATGCTAACAAATGGTCTACATAGTAGTGAAAGCACCTTTTTTTAAAATCTAAATGCTCTCATTTCTTGTTTTTCCATACCATGTAAAGTTTTATCCATCTATAAAAGGCTTTCCTGTATCTTTAGATTTTCAATCAGACTGGCCAGAATTGTATATTTAAAATAAGAGCTATAGATTGTGGAATAAAAAGAAGGACAATGGAAACAAGTGGATTTAATGACATTCATTCATCTAATACATTTTAATTATGTGCACTCTTCAAGCACTAAGAGTGCAGTGATAATTTTTTGAATGAATTATCTAGATTTTTACATAAATCTTTTTAATACATGACTTAAATATTTATACATTTAAATATTGAACAGTATATTTCAAAGAATCTACATATTTTTCAGCTTTATTGAGCTATAATTGACAGATAATATTGCAATATATTTAAAATGTACAATGTGATGATTTGATATATGTTCACATTGTGAAAGGATTCCCACCATCAGTTGGTTAACACATCCATCAGCTCACACAATTACCTTGCAATATATCTTTTCTGTGTGTCTACTTCTTACCAGGCTTTGGGTTAGACTATTCATAATTAGCATATACTTCTGCATTCCACAAACAGAATCCAACAGGAAGAAGAAAGCAGTCAATCAATACTCAGAACATAGGGGAAACATACTTTAGAATGAAAGTAACACTTGAGTGCTAGGATATTCAAGAGAGGTCTTATCAGGGTAAAGAACATGACACAGAAAGGCTTTGGACAACACAGGCAGAAGGAAGAGCACGGGCAAAAGCTCAGAATGAGGGAAACCATGAGGCACACGTTTTTTGTTTGTTTTTGAAGGAATAGTCTCCTTTATCTGGAGCTTGGTATGGGTATGGATAAAAGAAAATCCACTTAGAAAGGCTCGAGAAGGTCCCATTATGAAATGACATGAGGGCCAAGTTAATTAGTATGTGTTATACTGTTAGCAAATGGCCAATAAGAAAGTAAAAAAACAAAAACAAACAAACAAACAAAAAAACAGTGTCCTAATGGAAGTTGTGTTTTTAAAAAATATCTTTTCTTTTAGGAGATTATAATATTGGGACAAAACTAAAATGAAGGCAGAGAAACTACTTGAGAAGTTCTTGTAATTATACTCCAAAAACATCATTCAGAGAAATTGCCACATTAGATTGTAACAGGTCAGTAGTGCAACACCCCGATTTGCTCCGATCGCAAGCAGCCACATCACAACGATTCTGTTTCCAAGGCTGTACATTACTTCTGCAGGGAGTAAAGACAAAAAGAAAAAGATGAGCGGCTGCATTCAGAGACAAAAGAGTATCTACCTGTTGTAAGAATGATGAATGAGTTGTGAAAGGATATGAGAGAAGCAGGAAGATGGCAGCAGGGTCGATGAGTTTATCTTGCAATGTCACCCAGAGCCAAGCTGAAAATAAAAACAAAGAGGGGAACATCCACATGAAATAAACAACGGGACTACTTGAGGAGGAGACACTGTGGAAGTCACCTCGTGACTGGTGGAAAGGGCAGGGATGTGAAAGGTGTTGGTACTGCTCTCATGGGTGGTGGTTGGCACCAATATTATGGTGGCATCTGCAGCTGCTGCCCAGCCGAGGTGGCTTTCTAGGGAGAGCAGTGAGGCCTGGACTTTAGACCCTGCTCCCAAGTGCAGAGCACCAGTGTTGGGATCACCCACCAATGCAGCAGCCAACAATGAAAGGCCACAGGTTTGTTTTGCCCACTGAGGAAAGACAATCCTGCTGGGGACAAAGCCACCTTTTTTTCCCTTTATTTTGTTCTAAGGGGCCAATCAATGCACAGGTTTCACATGCTAGGCAACTTCCCTTTGGCTCAGGTGAAGGGAAGGAAGCATGGTCTGCACTCAGGTGAGGAGAGTCTGGAGTGAGAGAGGCCCGGAGGAGCAGCTGCTGGGTTCCCAGTGCTGGGATATAACACCATAGTGCAGCAGTCATTTTTGGGGAAAAGCAAACCCCTCCCAGGGAAAAAAACAATGACCCCATCCTGCAGGAAAACCACTAGGCCCAACCTCTGAAAGTCTCATAGCACCGTCCTCTGGAATCCTGCTTGCTACCCACTTTGAAAGCCTGTTTGCTCCACTCAGCATCTTTCTCATTTTCCCTCAACTTGCATCTTACACCCTGCTGAGGAAACAGCAACATAGGCAGATTCAGGGGTGTTAGTGACAGGCTTTAGGGCACAGTCATTCCACACACTTTCCTGGGAACCAGACTGGCGCTTCCCCTTCACATGAGTGCCTAGAACACCATCAGACCAGAATTCTGGGCTCTGGAGACCCTACCTGCTAATCTACTATTAGGGGCTTCACCCTGCCTGTTCAGGCAAACAATCTGGGACAGACTCAGACATGTGAACACACCTGCCATCTTCCCTGGAATCTGAAGAACACGTCCCACAGGAGATCCAGAGGGTCGATCCTCCAAATTTCACCAGAAGCCATCTCAGAAACAGATAGGTCAGTAGCCAGATGAAGACTAATGGCAGCGACACAAGGCAGAGTCAGGTGGAAGTCATGCCCGCAGTGTTGTTGGTCATTAGTTGACTCACCCCTTAGCCCTGTACTGATAAAAACCCAGCCACACAGAGCATTGAAGACCATCCCAGATGCAGCAAAGCCTGAAGGAGACAGCCACAGACTGTGGATCACTTGTAGTTTTGAACAGGCTGTCCAGAGCTAGATAGGTACAGCACCCAACATTAGTTTACACAGCTTTAGAACACCAGATGCATATCCAGAAAAAGAAGCCAACAGGCAAAGCACTAAACTCTGCTGAGACAAATTCCACCTTGATCTTTTCCATTATTTGCATTATTTTTCTTTTGCATAGCTTTTTAATATTATTTCATTTTTTTCAGTTTGGTTTCTATTTTTCACTATTCTTTTTAATTTCAAGTCTCATATTTTACTCTTCCATTTTAACTCTATTTTGCTATCTTTCCTTTCTCATGTTTGTTTTAAAATTTATTTTCCCTTTTGTCACCTTGTTTCTATTCTTTCTGTTATTGTTTCTCTTCCCTCTATTTTCTCAAAATAATATATTTTTCTTCTAGTCATCTTAGATTCTTTTTTTTCTTTCTCATAATATTCTTATTCTCTTTTAACCTTTATAAATCTCCTTATTTGTCACTGAGATTGCTGTTGTTGTTTGGGGGTATTTTTGCTGATGTGGGTTTGTTTTCTGTGCTGTTTTGTTTTGTTCTGTCAGCACCTGTACAACAGTATACAAGATGCAATGGGAGCTGGGACTCTTAGTCAGCCAGCCGGAAGGGAAGACCCACCAAGAAACTAGCCAACAACAATCAAAACCCAAATCAACAGAAAAGCCCACATAAATTGCATAAAGGAAATCCCTACAGTTTCCAGCTCAAGAGATTAAGAGGACATATCACTAAGTCCCACAGGAATCCTATCACAGAAGGCCATGCTGTGAAGACAGAGAGTCAAAACAGATCAATCTAATATGTGGAAACAAACAAAAAGTCACTTAAAATGGGGAGACAAAGATAAAACTCCCAATCAAAAGGAAAGGAGTCCCCAGAAAAAGAATGAAATGAAATCGGGCAAGCAATTTATCAGACATATAGTTCAGAGTAATGATTTTAAGGGTGCTCAAAGAACTTAGTGTGAAATACAAGAAACTGTATGGGATCTACAAGAAACTTAGTGGGAACTACATCTGCATGAAAAAAGACATAGAAACTATGAATAAGAACCAAGTAGAAATGAAGAATACAATATCTGAATAAAGAGTACACTAGAAAATATTAAAAGTTGGCTAGATGGAGCAGAGGAATGAATCAGTGAGATGGAACACAAGGTAGAAAAAAGACTCAGAGCAACAAAACAAAACAAAAAAAGACTACCAAAATGAGGACAGTTTAAGGGTAATTTGAGGCAACATGAAAAGTAACAATATTCACATTATGAGGATACCAGAAGGAGAAGAAAGAGAGTAAAGGATATAAAACATGTTTGAAGAAATAATGACAGAAAACTTATCTAAACTGATGAGAGAAAAAGTCATACAAGTTCAGGAAACATGAGAGTCAAAATCAACATGAACCCAAAGAGGCCCATTCTGAGATAGATCATAATTTACATAGAAAAATTGAAAGACGAGAGAATCTCAAAGGCAGCAAGGAAAAAACAACTGGTAACATATAAGGGAGCTACAATAAAGTATTCAACTGGTTTCTCAAAAGAAACACTACAAGCCAGAAGGGACTAGCATGAAATATTCCAAGTAATGAAAAGCAAGGACCTTCAATCAAAACTACTTTTTCTAGCAAGACTCTCATTTAAAATGGAAGGCAAAATGAAGAGCTTCCCATATTAAAAAACAAAAGACTATAACAGTACATTTCTACAAAACCAGCAGTGCAAGAGATGCTAAAGGGACTGCTGTAAGAAGAAGAAATAGGGAGAGAGAGAAACTCAAGTACAATGAGAAAAAAGGCAATAAATAAGTGCCTGCCAAATATAACATTAAAAGTAAATGGATTAAAAGCTCCAATAAAATCACATAGGGTAGCTGAATGAATAAGGAAATACAACCTCAATATATACTATCTACAAGAGACCCACCACAGAACAAAAGAACTACTTAGGCTGAAAATGAATAGATTAAAAAATTATTTCATGCAAATGGACATGAGAAAAAACCTGGGGCAGCAATACCTATTTTAGACAAAATAGACTTCAGAACAAAGGCTATAGCAATATACAAAGATGATCACTATATAACACTTAAGGGAGTAGTCCAAAAGGGAATATAATCCTTGCAAACATACATGCACCTAATATAGGAGCACCTACTGTATAAAGAAAATCTTGAAGGACTTTAAGGAAGAGATAGACAGCAATACAGTCATTGTAGGGGACTTTAACACCCCACTGTCAACAATGGGCAGATCTTCCAGACTAAAAGTCAACAAGGATACAGCGGCATTAAAAGACACTCTAGATCAAATAGATTTAATAGATTTTTTACAAAACATTTCATCCCAAAGAGGAAAAATATGTATTCTTCTCAAATGCACATGGATCATTCTCAATGATAGACCACATGATAGGACACAAAACAAGTCTCAAAAAATCAAGAAAATTGAAATTATATCAAGCATCTTTTTCAAACACAAAGGCTCAAAACTAGAAATAGACCTCAAAAAAAAAAAACCCTCAAAAAACATTCAAATACATGGATGCTGAACAACATATTATTAAATAATGAATGTGATAGGAATGAGATCAAGGAAGAAATCAAAAAGTATCTGGAAACAAATGAAAATAAAAACACAACGACTCAAACTGATGGGACTGTGAGGAAAGTTCATAGAAGTTCAAGAAGATAGAAAAATCCCAAATAAAGAATCTAACCCTATATCTAAAAGGACTAGAAGAACAACTAGCAAGTCCCAGATCAATCAAGAGGAAAGAAATAATCAAAATCAGAGCATAATTAAATGACATAGAGACTAGAAAAACAACTCAAAGGATCATTGAATCCAGGAGCTAGTTATTTGAAAAGATAAACAAAATTGACAAACCATTAATCTGATCCATCAAGAAAAAAAGAGAGAGGACCCAAATAAATGAAGTCAGAAATGAAAGAGGAGAACTAACAACTGATAGCCCGGAAATATAAAGGATTGTAAGAAATTACTATGAACAACTATATGCCAAGAAATTGGACAACTTTTGTGAAATGAATATATTTCTAGAAACATACAGTCTTCCAAAACTGAATCAAGAAAAAGCAGAAAAGTTGATTAGACCAATAGCAACTAGCAAAATTGAAGCGGTAATCAACAAACACCTGACACACAGAAGCCCTGGACCAAATTGCCTCACAGGTGAATTTTATCAAACATTCAAAGAAGAACTAACACTTATTTCAAAATTTCACATGGAACCAAAAAAGACCCCAAAGAGCCTTAGTAATCTTGAGAAAGAAGAACAAATTAGGAGAGATCACAATACTTGATATCAAACTATACTACAACACTACTATAATTGAAACAGGATTGTACTGGCGTAATAACAGACACATAGATCAATGGAACAAAATAGAGACTCCAGAAATAAACCCATGTCTCTATGGTCAATTAATATTTGACAAAGGGAGCATGAGCATACAGTCGGGAGTAAAAACAGTCTCTTCAATAAATGGTGTTGGGAGAACTGGACTGGCACATTCAAAAAAGTGAATGTAGATTACCAGCTTACACCATACACCAGAATAAACTGAAACTGGATAAAAGACTTAAATATAATTATGATACCATAAAATCCTAGCAGAAAGCATAGGCAGTAAAGTTTCAGATATCCCACATAACAATATGTCTGCCAATTTATCTTCTGGGGAAAAGGAAATAAAGGAAAAAATAAGCAAATTGATTATATTACATTAAAAAACTTCTGCATGGCTAAAGAAATCATCATCAAGATGAAAAGGGAATCAACTGTATGGGAGAGCATATTTGCCAATGATACACTGGACAAAGTTTTAATCTCCACAACATATAAAGAACTCATATGACTCAACACCAGGAAGTAAAAAAATCCAATTAAAAATGGGTAATGGACCTGAACAGATACTTCTCCAAGGAGGACATACAGAGGGCCCATAGACATATGAATAAATGTTCATATCATTAGCCACCAAAGAGATGCAATTTAAAACCACAGTGATATATCACTTCATATCTGCCCAAATCACTATCATTAATATATCAGCAAACAACTGCTGGCAAGGGTGTGGAGGCAAGGGAACTCTAGTGCACTGTGGGTGGGAATGTGCATGGTGCAGCCCGTGTGTAAAACAGTGCGGAATTTCCTCAGAAAACTAAAATGGAACTGCCTTTTGACCCAGCAATACCACTGCCGGGAATGTATCCTACGAATCCCAAAACACTAATTCCAAAGAATTTATGCATCTTTATGTTCATAACAGTGTGTTTATAATAGCCAAGTGTTGGAAACAGCCTAGTGACCATCGTAGATAAATAGATTAAAAAACGCAACTGTGGTATATTTACACAATGAAAGACTACACAGCAGGATAAAAAGAAGGAATTCTTACCTTTTGTGATAGCGAGGATGGACCTGGAGACTATTATGCTAAGTGAAATAAGCCAGTTGGTGAAACACAAATATCATTTGATCCCACTTAGAATAGGAATCAAATGAATGAGATAAAGTAATGAGCAAAAGAGGACCAGTGGCACAGAATTATGGGACAGACTGACACTGGTAAGAGGAGCAAAAAAAGGTGGGAGCTGTTTGAAAGAACCTGAAGGAATTAGTCAAAGGACATGTATGAAGAACTTATGAAAATGGAGAATGTGGAGAACAGCGTGGGCATTGACTATGGAAGTGGGGGGCAGGCTGGGCAAAGGAAGGTGAACGGGGAAAAACTGGGACAACTGTAACAGCATAAACAATGACATTATTAAAAAGAGATATGAGAG